>MU227345.1:444853-461494 GCA_018584345.1 Thuja plicata
CTGAAAGTTTGTAATTCCACATTTGTGGAGATAATAAGAAGCCCATTTTCTGTTCTTGCAAATTGTTGTTGCTTCTTTGTTTCTGTTATGTGTTTGTGGCATTAAGGGGAGCACCCTTCATCACATTGTTCCCATTGTTTGAATTGGAAGATTCTCCTTTTTCATGTTTATAGAAAGGAGTCTTAAAGGTCGTGTGATCTTCATTAGTTTGAGGACCTTCTACCTTTATCACACCATTGTCAATGAGATCTTGTACCACATGTTTGAGATGCATGCAATCATTGGTCTTATGTCCCCGATTTCTATGATACTCACAATGGTTATTCTCACTCCACCAATTTGGCTTGATTTGAGATTCATATGGTTGAGCCCTTGGTAGGTCAATAAGTTTATTTTCAATAAGTTTCCTTAATTCATTTTCCAATGGTTCACCCAAATTAGTGAATGCCTTTTTGGGTGTAGGTGCAAAGAAAGGTTTAGGCTTGTAAGCCCCTTTATTATTCCCAAAGTTGTTATTAGTGTTGTTGTTGTTAAATGGCACTTTAGGTGCTTGATTCAAATTATTCGCTTAAAATGAACTTTGGGTGAGATTGAAAGGAGTGGCCTTTAAAGTATTTGCCTCTACCACTCCATCGTTGACCACTCCTTTATTGTTGTTATTTCTCATCCAAAACCGGTTGTTGTTAGGGGTATTGCGATTTTGATTGGTATTAGAGGTATTGTTGTTGTTGTTTTTGTTGTTGTTATTCTTGTTATCCTTGTAAAGTTTAATTTCTCCACTTTTGACCAATACCTCTTCTTTTGTTACCCCATTCTCAATTAGGTCTTGAAATGACCTAGGACATTGTAGCCTTAACTGATAGTTCATTTCATGATTCAAGTTGTTTACAAAGATATACATCTTCTCCTTTTCAGGTACACTTCGAGGGTATCTAGAAAATACCGCTCTCCATCGTTGTAGGAAAAGTAGGAATCCTTCTCCTTCTCTTTGCTTGGTGTTACATAAATTAAGCATTGTAATCTCATGTTTGATATTATAAGAATAATAAGTTACAAACTTAGAGGCCAATTCTTCAAAGGTTCAAATGCCGGAGGGTAACTTCAAAAACCACTCCATTGCCATGCCTCCCAAACTTCTACGTAATAACCTCATTAGGTAAGTTGTGTGATGCATGAACTCTAGACACAATGCACAAAATTCCCTTAAGTGATCTTGAGGATCATTTATTCCTTCATATTTTTCATATTTAGGAAAGATAGCATTAGTTGGGAATGGAACCATGATTAATGACTTATCAAATGGAAAAGGACACAAAGCTTCGATAGAAAAGGGTTTAGGAACCCCGCTTTGTTTCATCGTGTCCAATTGAATTTGGAAGAGTTGGAATTTCTTGTTCATGATATCAATGGGGTTAGCCTCAACTTCTTTTTATTTAAGTTTGTTAACATCATAGTCATGTGGAAGTTTGAGACCCGTTTGTGCTAGGTATAGAAAGTATTTTTCTTTGTCTTTTTCCAACACTTTTTTCATAAGCTTCATGAAGAAGGGACTTTGCATTGCTTCATTGAACTTTTCATCGGTTTCTTCTTCATCATTAGGGTCAATGTTTCCCCCATTGTTATTATTATTTAACCCTTGGTTGTTAGGGTCAAGGTTAATTCCTCCAAGGTTGTTATTGTTTAACTCTTGATTGTTAGGGTCAATGTTTCCTCCTCCATTGGTATTGTCATTTGATCCTTGATTGTTAGGATTAGAATTTCCCCCTCCATTCTTATTCATATCCTTGTTGACATGATTGATTTGGTCGGGATCCATATTTCCAAAGGGAAAAGACATTATTGGCTCTGTTTCCTTTATAGGTTCTGATAAAGGTCAACTAAAAGGATCACCTGGAAAAGGACACTCTTGCCTTAGATAAGATCCGTCGGGTTGTAGGGTAGCCTTGATGTAATGAGATCGCGTAAAAGCCAGCATGAACATAAATTGAATAAAGATCTTAGGATTTTTTTCTCACTTAATTGATCAATCCTTGGATATTTTTCAAAAGGTCTAATAATGGCAGATTCTGATCAATTTTCAGTTACACAGAGGTAAAATCCCAAAAAGGGTATCCAAAAATGTTAGTATCTTGTTTTCAAACCTTCGAGGAATATCCATTGTTTTCCCTTCTTTATTTCTGGGTGGCTCTTGCCTATGTGTAGGTGACCTTTAAATGTTGGTACACAGTTACTCGAATTCCTCTACATGACACTCTATAGTTTGCAGGTGGCGTTTGCCTATTGATAGGCGGTTTTACAATGTTCACACGTGGCACTTTCTAATGGCTTACACGGATGATGAACATTTCCAGGCGGCATTTTGAAGTTATAGGTGGCATAGAATTGGTTTTAGGCGGCCCATAATTGTTTATACGCGGCACTTTGCTGATCAAAGTTGAAATTTTCAATTTTTTGGATTTTAAAGTTTAATAGTTTTGATCATATCTGTTAAAGAATATTCTTGCATGAAAATAAAGTACAAACTCAACACACACATCAAATTTGCACCATATCCCTAAAACAACACTAAAAGTGTATGTTCTCGAATGTTTTTACATTTATAACACAAGAAATTCTTCCAAGAAATCTACCTAGAGTCAAATTTGGCATTTAACAATGGCTCTAAAAAGGTAGGGTTACTATTTAACAAGGTTTTAATTACACCTCCATTCTAAATCTTGTCAAGTTCCTTTACCCCCTTGCAGGCTTCACACATGCACGAAAGTATGATTTTGCGCAATCCCGAAGGACTACTCGAGGAAGTGAGGATGACTTGCACAAGACTTAGTCACTTTCCAATTAAGGTAAAGTGCATTTTTTTTATAGTGGGTCGGATAGTATCATGGAAAAAGTGATTGTCTCCCACTTTGGGTCGTTCCCTCTCACTGTCCTTGTAAGGCAAATCTCCAGAGGTAGGCCCTCTAAAGTTCTATTTTAATCTAGCATACATGGAAAGTAGAAAATGAACTTAGTCCAACAAGTTTGGGAATTTGATTCACTCAAAGAGTGAAGAGCATATCCCTATTGTATTTCTTCATTCCAAACACTTCAAGCACTTTTTGTTCTTTTTCAACCCCTTGACAAGGAGGTTCTTAAAAATGAAGTGTGTGGTTCAATTATCCTCCCTTTCTTTCTACCACCCAAACTTGACACTTTTGGCTTTTTGATCAACTTCGAAAAGTTGAGAGCATATACCTAATATCTCATTTGAATGGACAATAATAGCGTTTCCCTAATTATACTAGATTCAAAGAATTTGCCACGATTTAAGAAATGCAAGCTTGATTTGAAAAATACCTTGTTTCAAAACTAGCAAAGGCTAGGCACATTTTTGATATTTTTTTTCCTTTTTTGTTACTCACCTAGTGGCGATTGTTCCCACTCTGACTCCTCCAACAAGTTAGTCAACACAACAAAGACAAAATGAAAAAAAAATTGCAAATTGAATTGATAAAATGCTCCTAAGTTATTTTTGATCAAATTTTGCAAAATCAAGCTTAAAGAACTCAAAAAAAAAACAAGAAATCAACTAAAGAGTAGGGAATTTATTTTTGTATGTAAAAAATAATTTGATATAGTGATCATAAAAATGCTCTTCCTCTTTTAAATTTTCCAAAATATTAGATGCGTGAATTTCTTTAGAAAGCTTATTTTGTGCTCTTACCTCTTTGCTAGGCCTTGTCACTCTTTTCTCTGGTTTCTGTACTTTTGGATGATTTTTCATTTACAGGAATCAAAAATACAGAGAGTTAGAAAAGTGAACAAATCAATTAGAACTTGATAAAAAATAATAAATTCTACGCGACATTTAATAGCTAATAAGCGACTTTTAACTGTTAGAAAGCGAAATTTAAAACTTTAAAAGTGGCAATTAAAAGTTAGCACGCGGCTCTGGAAAATCCACAGGCGGCCAAAGAAAAACCAAAGGCGGCACAAAATGTGCAAATTGCGGTTAAAGATTAATATCACACGGCTCTTGAAAGATCACAGGTGGTCTTTTGCTGTTAATAGGCGGCCCTTTACAGAACGAGGTGACATAATTTATCTCATACGCGGCCTAAGAATGAAAGACACAAATAGAAGAAATCTGCACACGGCTTTTGACTGTTCACAGGCGGCTTTAGAATCTTCGTAGGCGGATCTTCTCCTATTTTCTATAAAATGATCAAGAAAGTGATACAAAAAACATAAAAATATGATAAAAATGATTAAAATGAGGCCTAAAGCCCCACGGTGGGTGCCATTTGTGTGTGAGAAATTACACCTTGATGAAATTAGGATTAAAAACTACAATTCTATGGAAAGAAAATAACAATCTAGCATAAGAATTGCAATCAAATCCATGACATCTCATGGTTCTCTAACTAAGCTTTTTTGAAAGAGCTCTCAACCTTAATCTCTCTCAAGGACAATCCTAGAATGAGAAAATTGATACAAAATGCTTAAATCTAGCTCAAATTCTAAATACGTGTGTGCTTTGCAAATCAAAAGCTCATGATTATGCTCCTAGAATCAACAATTTGCTTCTCAAAATGATCAAAATGCTCTCAATTGCTAACAAATTGCCTATAATAATGATGCTATGCATTCAAATTTTCTAGGATCCCTTATGCTTACAAAATGGCTTGTATTTATAGCAAATTCCCAAGGGTAGGGGGTAGACTAAATTAACCATGATTAAGCCTTGGTTAGGTGAAATGCTTTGAGATGGTTTCAAATGGGGGGACAATTTAAATGGTTGTCCTCAAAGGGTGGGACAAGAAGACAATTTGAGTGATTGAGATTCAATATTGAAAATGAGTGATTGAGATTCAAAGTTATGGGTGATCCATGTGCTTTGTGTTCTCAATTACTATTGGCTACTCAAATTACGTTGAAAGATATTTAGGATCTATTTAATTCCATCATTTAATTAAATTAGCCATGTAGGGGAATAGGTTGGATTTAATTTTTGATTTAAAACTATACAATTAATTGATTAAAATCAATTATATAATTTTGATTGATCCTTTTTAGGCTTGAATTTGATTATTTGATTTCATGATTATTTAACCCTTTGATTTTAATTAGATTTTTGTCCAATTTCCTTGATAAATGTCCATTTGAATGATTTTGATCCATTTTGATATATTTTGATGAGATTTAGGGCAATTGGCTGAGATTTGCAGATTTGGATGATGAAGAGACACCTGGTCAATTTTAGGTGTCTACAATCCTCAATGCAAGGTGCTATCTCATCAGATGCTATAATGCAAGGGAACAAAAAATTGAAGAAGATGAGAAAGATATAAATCAGTGCACTCAACATCGGTCACATCAGGGAGGTAGTCCCAACCTACTTCAACCATTTGGCTGATCTCTAACTATGTAGTATCATAGCATAAATGTAGTATCATAGCATAAATGGGCACCCCACTGTGGCTCCTCATCACGAATTTGAGCATAAGTAGTAAGACCCTGAGACGTGCCCTGTATCCGGCCGAACTATCTGAGGACATGCGTAACAATCAATCTCTCCATAACATATCATGTCCGGCCAATTAGGTATCTACTCTGAAAGAAATAAGGCATCTATCACTTGACAAAGGTCCACTCCTCACAATCTAAATATGGCCTCCACTCGACCACTATGACATCATCAAGGACTCATCACCAATATTCCAGCTTACCCAGATGGGGCTGCATGATATAACCTGAATACATGTACACATAAGGCTCCTCTAGTGCTCTCTGACTGTCAATAATCGATCATGTCACTGGGATATGCTCCCAGACCCAAATATGTAATATCAAAATACCAACAATCATGCTACATGAATAAACATATATAATCTTGTGAAGCTCTCTATACATGTGTACCAATATACAACTACCCCAGCCAAATTTGCATGAGGAAGCAATCATCTTCTCCAATGTATCCACCCAACCACACATAAACCCATGCTATCCTCGGTTTGGAATCATGATACATCATATCAAACCGACTAGAAACAAAGGCAACCGCTCATAGTAATCGATCATGTAATCCCAAGTCAGATATCTCCGTACTATAGATGGATCTGCAAAGAATCTTTGTGCAGCTGCAATCGCTATAGTAGAGCGCGACTCAAATTGAACCTCCCATCCCATCACATGAATGTGCATGATACGCCACACATCCTCTGGGGTGACTATCATCTCGCCAGTCAGGAGATGGAAGGTGTTGTTCTCTAAGTGCCATCTCTCTACAAGAGTAGTCAACAACCCTCGATTTTACCCTAATATTGGGTAAATCTATCAGAGACGATAAACCAAGATGTCCAATGATCTGTAGCTCTTTATGCATGATAAGGCAAGGACTCAAGTAGGTCAAGGTACTTGAAATGACACAATAGGGAACTTAGTTTGTCAGGCACAAAAATACAGACTTACATCAGTATCCTAGAGCTAAGTGAACTACACAAAAAATATAACAACTAAGTCTTTTTGCCTTCAAAAAGAGGAAAAGCAGTCAAAAGGGGCAACTAACACTTTCTACCAAAAAAGACCCTATTTTTCTCGGATGCGATCTCGCATCACGTATGTGATCCCAAATTGGCACGATGCGATGGAAAATTTGGAAACTGATCCTATTTTTACAGGATGCGACGCGGGATACTAGATGTGACCTTGTTTTTGCAGGACGCAATGAAATTCAAAGGCTAACAGAAAACACTAAAAATGACACTTTGACGCCCTATGGGAAGCGAACCTATTTTTACGGGATGCGATCTGAATTTTGCAAGAAAACCATATGCGACACGAGATTGACAAGATGCGATCTCGAACCCCAGATGCGAGTCAAAACTAATTTGCTCCTAACTACTGCAAAAAGAAACAAAATGAAAAATAAAAAGTGTAAAAAGGTAGGTCTCGATGTACTCACTGACTATGCATAGTGGGTCAGGTGCTCGTGATGACATGCTAGCTCAAATCAATGTTTCTCCACGGGGACCACCATCTTCTCTATAGAGCTCAAGGATTTAATAAGGATGAAAGTGAAAATGAATGGGTAAAAAGTGATTTTTGAGACTTATATTGACTTTTTTGAGTTGTTCATAAGCTCTAGAACTCTTCCTGGACTATCAGAATTTAATTTTGTTCTTATCAGATCAATCGGGAATGAAATCGAACGCAAGGGCTGTGTTTTCAACAACATAGTAAAATTTTTGCGACACCCTCCTACAAATGCAGAATTGCTCTATATGTTCAAATGATTCACAAGCTTTACGCAATCAATTTTTCATGGTTATCTATCAAAAAATCACACATCACTCATCAAAATATTGGTCATACATCATTTTATCAAGCTCCAAATTAACTTTGTCAAAGTTGTCAACTTGGTAAAATTGAGTTTTCTCTTAACACATTTTCGCTTCATCTCACGTTCTAATTGATTCATTCTTGATCCAATCGATCTGTTCCATTCAACCGTCATTCTAAAGAGGGATTTTATTCTATTTCCTTTGATTTCATTCCCGAGGGGGCATAATCACACTCAAAATCAATCAAATTCTTGCTCAAAAAGAAAAGTTCACTTCATCATCAAAAGACTAGGGGCATGACAATTTCCTTCGATCAAGTTGGGACTATTGGATAGAAGGCTTCAACACTAAACAAGTTGGATATCTATGCCTACAATTTCTTAGATCTTTATCAAGCTCTCAACAACTTTATACTGACCTTTGTTCGATCAAGTTCGGAGTTAGTATTGTCAATTCTTGTTCGATCAAGTTTAGAATTGATACATCATAGCTCTCAGCAGCTTCGTACTGACCTTCGTTTGATCAAGTTCGGAGTCAGTATATCAATTCTTGTTTGATCAAGTTCAGAATTGGTATATTCGGATCTCTGTTTAATCGACCTTTGTCTGATCAAGTTCAAAGTTGATACTATCAGTCTTAGTTCAATCAAGTTCAAGACTGATCTTATTAGTTATATTTTGTCCAATCAAGTACAAAATTCTCAAACTTTCTGAAGTCAATATCAAACATTATTTGAATCAATGCGCTGCTCGCACATCAATTCAAAGAGGGGAAAATGTAACCACCCTAATTTGGTCTACTCTAAATAGAGACCCTATTTGCCCCAAATGTGATCATACCCCTAATTATGTCAATCCAACTATTCGATTGTTGACATAATTCGTCAAAATCAATTTAATCTCCTAAAATCAAAGTGATTTCATCACTAACTCACATTAATTGCATTGACCTATTTAAATCAAATCAACCCAATCAAATCCTTTGCTAAAGTAATTAATTAAAAGGAATTAAATAAAGTCTCTAATTACAACACATCACTTGCACATGGAAAGTCAATCCATGAACCAATGAGACTTCACTCACATGGATCACTCACATGGATCACCAAAGATTCAATCCTCACCTCTCCTCACAAATCAATCTCAACCACTCATTCCTCAAATTCTTTCATAAAAGGATTGAATTTTGAGCTCAATTGGTCCTTAATTTTAGAAAGTTTATTGCATCTTTATGCTGTCATTTTTGTTTCATAATCTCACATAGCTAATTATATAATCTTCATTTGTGCTTGAATTGAACCTTTTGCATCATTTTAAAGCATGAATTGTATGTTAATTAGCTTCATTTCTTGACGAATCTTCCATTCTAGGACTGAATATGTCACTGATTTAATGCATAATGTGAGGGCAATTATAGCTTAAACCATACTCTTTCTAGATAGGAAGAAATATGTCAGTTTCCTTTGGTTTTCTATGTTTTTCAATTGAATTTGATGATTCTAACCATTGATGCAATGACATATTGAAGTGTTGTGTTGCAGCTTGCACGTACAATATTCACACACACAGTAATTATTACATAGAGGATGGTAAAAAAGCATCCACCACCTATCCCAAACATTATACTCTATCATTTCATGGTGGCACCAATGGATAGAGAACTTTCTAGGTCTAGTTGCTAAGGGTTAATTAGTTCATGGGTTGGTGAAGAGTGAATACAGGTTGAATTTGTTAATTTTATTTTTCTTTACTTGATCATATGATAGTTTGTCTACATAAAAATATTTTTATTCTTCCTTCATATTGGGCCAAAAATTATTTTTCCTACTCATCGATTGTAGAGATGATAGATTTTAGGGATTTATCAATGATTGTCCAATGAGTATTTATTGTAGTAGGATCTTTCAACCTTGTAATCAATTCCTCAAGTTATTTTGGTTATTTTTAGTTTTCGTAGTATGTTTTCTTGTGTTCTTGGGGGTGGATGAAGGTGTTTGTGGTTGTTATTTAGAAGGGTCTTGATGAGGAGGTGATGGAGGATTTTTAATTATTAGAGGTGGAATATCAATTAGTGGAGATTAAAATCAATTTTAATTAAAAAAACTAATATATAGTCTACTTTATGATGAAAATTTGACACTAAAAAATAAATATATTTGACCTCCTCAATGTCTTGGTGGCATCTTGATGAAGATTTCACAACTTCAAGGTGAAAAAATGACAATATGTTTTGGCAAGTGCAGGTTGAGGGACAACAAAGACATAGGTTGTACGGAGGAACAACAAAAAAATGAAGTGAAGTTTCCATTTTTTTTTGTTTTATGTTTCCTTTTCCATTTTACGAGTACCAAATTAGAGCATGGAAAAAAATCAGTCTGCATGGTAATTTGCCAAACCTTTGTTCAAAGAGGTTTAGCTACCTTTTCATTTTCTATGCTCATCACTTGGGAGAAATGGAAAACATTTATAAATAATTCTTAACCTTCAATTGGAGACATGATTACGCTATCTATGGTTGTAACTTGTGGTTATTATACTACAAGTTTTATTTTTTATTATAATCTTCATAGCTACCCATAAGTGAGATACATCTGTATATTTCCACCCTTTGATGAAGTTTACAATGTTAAGTATATAATCATGTGAAAGACATCCAAAATACCCATTACAAGAATGAAATGAAACTAAATTATTTTATGAGATTTTGTAATGTTTAAGCTAGAAATGTTATGAGCAATATTAAATATGAGAAAGATTTCAAATATATTTCACAAATATTACATGAAACAACACAATATGTTCTTCAAATCAACACTACCAATGTACTATAAGTAATTAAAACTCCATAAATTTCCCCAAATCACATGAAATTGATTATTATAGAAGAATAGGCTATCACAAAATCTAAAACAACCAAAAAAATAGAGATAAAATATGGAAGAAATATTACACTTCTACCCAAATATGACTGCTTTGTACATTGCAAATCTCAAAAATGTATTTCTCAATCTCACCCATACAATACAAAAAGTCACTTAAAAAAAACTAATATGCATGAAACAACAACAAACTTAAAAATTAATTAAAAAAACCTTATATACAAATCATATAAATCAAACTACAAAACTCATACCCACACACAACACTATAGTAACTCTATTGATTTGTACATTTTGATGAATCTCTATTACATCCATTGAGTGAGAGTGTCCTTTAAAATCAAAGGGTTTCATCCTCTAACCCTCATAACTCATAGGGTTTTGTCCACAAGTTGTAATCCTTGATGTTTTTTCACCCATATAAGATAAGATGTTCATATAATGTATGATTGAGAAGCTAATTTAGAATTAATCCCCTAGAAGTCTCCAACCCAAAATATTTAGGAAAAACATAGGTATAGGTGCTCAAGAAGTCCAATAATTGATATTTGGAGGGAAACAATAAGTCAAATTTCACTTTAAAATCTCCACCTTACTTGATTGCCCAATGCTGCCTACACTATGCACACCTCAATAGGTAAAATATGGAATCATGTAAACATAGATTGTGATTGAGAAAATAGTCTCATGGAAAGATCCAACGTTCCCTTTGGTATAATTTGAATGTGATTTAATATTTAATGGCACAAAGTCCCGCAAAAGTATAAATTAAAATAGGACCAATAAATATTAAACACAATATTTTCTAGCTACATCACCTTAGCTCACCAATAATATAGAAAATAAGCTAAATTCTATTGAATTGAAAATTCACATGAGTTGGAACATTACAACTTTGAATTAACAAAATTTTCAACATATGCAATTTGCGGGTTAGTGATCTTTTAAAAATGTTGGAAAGAGAGATAGAAAATGACAAGAGTCACAATATAAATCTTTCAACTGAGTACTCAAAACTAACATGAATATCTCCACAAATTTTACATTAAGGATTGTGTAGATAATAATTGTAAACACCACTCAAGCATATACTTTATTATCAATAATAAAAATATTTTCTTGTATTATCCACTTGTATTGTAGTTAACTCTTTAATGAAACTACAAATTACATTTTCTAAAGTTACACTTGGAACACAATTATTCTCATTTGGAGGAGCTAGTAGTATCAACAAACCTTGAGCTATCAATAATAGTTGATAATGTTTGAATGTTGTTTGCTACATTGCCATGATTATGATAAATTGCATTTGACATCTTTGCTAGAGTGATTTCCACTTGTTGCATGCTTGGTCGATTGTTAGGTGTTTGAGTAGTACACCACAAACCAAGTTGTAAGAGACCTTCTAGTATTGAATGTTTCAATGCATGTTGAACATCTTCATCTCTATCAAGAATATTTTCTAAAGAAATGGTTTGCATGCAATTTTCTAATATACTTGGAATTCTTGTTGAAACCCACTCATGCAATAATATTCCCCTGGTGAACATTTCATCTGTGGGTTGCTTTTCAGTAAACATATGCAACATTAGAATTCCATAACTATATACATCTCCTTTTATTGAAATTGTTCCTCCAACTCCATATTCTGCACAAACAAACTATTATAGTAAAAACCATAACAAAGACATGATACTATTAATCACAACAAAAATAACAAGAAGAATAATATTTGTCACAATAAAAGATAATAAAATATTTTTTAATTAATTTTTCAATAAATTTATTTCAATACATACAATTGTTTAATCTTTTCAATCTTTAAATTTTAGAATGTATAGATACTTATGGTAGCAAGATTATTTATTTAAAATTTATAAAATTAAATAATAATAATAGGTAAAATATGATTGTATTGACATTATGTGATGGTTAAGTTGAATATTTAAATTGAGATGAAGTCCTTCATTGACATCTCCATACAAAAGCGTTTACCCCTTTTAAAAAACAATAGGTAAAATATGAATATTTGATTTCATAGATTTATTGTTATAAAAAAAGTAAAAAATTAAATTCATTATTTTAAAAAAAATATTCTTTTATACAAATTTACAAACTAAAAATGAATTTTTTTGTTAAATGTCAACAATTTTATAGACAATATTTTAAAATATAGATATATAATAATGAAAAACATTTTTAAAAATTATGAATATAGAATAATGAAAAAACATTTAAACTAGTAGTTCTACATATAGACAGGGGATGGGTGACCTCCCGAGATGCAATGAGTGTGAAGTGTTCCATTCATTATCATGAGAGATGGATTCATGTGAACCACTACTTATGAAACATAGATCAATGAATTTGACTAAAAAAAACTATAAAATTAAATTAAAATGCTGATAATATCACAATTTGAAAAAATATATATATTGAAAAAAATATATCTACTTATCACGTAGACACATAAACACTCGTTAAAAATTAAAGAAGAATATGGGCAGATGCGTAGAAAAACCGAGAATATTCGACAAATAGAAAAATTGTATCGGCTGCCGTGTAGAATTTATTCGTGTGAATAAAACCCGTGATGCATATAGACAGTCTAGAGACAATGAAAAATAAAAGAGAAACGTTGACTGACCTGGCGGAATGTAGCCCACTGTCCCCTTCAGCGCCGATGTAGTGGTTGCCGCGTCATCTGTTGGACTGAACAGCCGTGCAATTCCGAAATCTGCCACGTGGGCAGTCATGTCCTCGTCCAGCAGCACATTCTGCGGCTTTATATCGCAGTGCACGATTTGTGGCGTGCAGTCGTGATGCAAGTAACTCAGTCCGTGCGCCACGTCAGACAAAATACTCAACCGTCTCTGCAAACTCAGCCGTCGATCGAGATCTCCTTGCAAATGCTGATCGAGGCTTCCGTTGGCCATGAATGGCAGCACCAGAGCCTGGAAATCTCCTGTCGAGCACGAAGTTATTATCTTTACCAGATTCCGGTGCCGGACTTTCCCCAGAGTTTTGCATTCGTTAATGAAGCTTTTCTCTCCAACTTCCGAGTTCGAAGCCCTGAACACCTTTACGGCGACGCTCTCACCGCTTGATAGAACGCCTCTGTAAACAGAACCGTAGCTGCCGGCACCGATTAAATTATCCCGGCTGTAGTTTCCTGTCGCTCTCTTCAGTTCTTCCATGGAGATCTTCAGATTTCCCGCCGTTTTCAGAAAAGTGCGCTGAGATGAGGGGCGAGGTGCTCTTTCCGGAATGAACTTCCAGATTATCCAAATCACAAGCGCTGTGAAAATGAATGCCCCAGCTATGCCTACTGATACACCGATTAGTATCTTGTTTCTCTTTTTCTGGTGTTGCTTTGAGGTCTTTGATGAACAGGCCGTCAATCCCGAACAATTACCGCAAAGTCCCGGATTTCCAAGAAAGGATGCCTTGTTCATCTTCTTGATTGCACCTGAACAGGGGATTTCACCTGTGAAATTATTATATGACAGGTTCAAGATTTCAAGCATTTCAAGCTTGGAGATGGAGGCGGGAACGGGGCCTGTGATATTGTTGTGAGCCAAATCCAGTGTCATGAGGATTGAAAGTTTCTGGCCGATTGCCGATGGAAGGACGCCCTGTAGATGATTGTGAGAGAGATTCAGGTACTGCAAACCTACTAACCCTGTGATTTGGGCGGGGATGCTGCCGGAGAGGTTATTCACTGACAGATCTAGGGCCTGTATCATTTGCATTCCTCCTATTCCAGCAGGCACAGGTCCTGTCAAGGTGTTATATGATAAATCTAGAAAAGAATTCAAATTCCTTAGGTTTGCAATTTCTGAAGGAATACTTCCTGAAAGATTGTTACAACAGAGGTGGAGATCCTCGAGAAGCTGGAGGTTTGCAATTGCCGAAGGTATCCTGCCGTCAAGTCTGTTCAAGCTCAAATTTAGGGTTCTCAGGGAGTCGAGTTTGCATATGCTCTCCGGGATGGACCCGGATAACATATTGTCATTGAGATAAAGATATTGGAGGCTTTGATTTAAAAGCTGGATTTCTTCAGGAATGCTTCCCTGCAATTTATTTTGACTCAGATCTATGGCTGCTAGATTAAGCAAATTTGCGATCTCAGAAGGAATGACGCCTACAAGGGAGTTTTTGTCCATGTATAGCTCTACCAAAGCAGAAAGATTGCCGATTTCTTTAGGTATGCTACCGCTAACACTGTTCTTTTCTAGGTTTAGGAAAATGAGAGTAGCGGAAAGCTTACTGAATATGGAACCAGGCAAAGTACCTGTAAGATGATTTGCGGAGAGATCAAGCTTTTGTAGTTTTGAACAGTTGGAAAGCGCTTCCAGGATTGGAATCGGTCCAGAGCTTGTACCGCTGATAAATTCATTAGAGGGAATATTGAGGACCATGAGCCTTGAAAGCTTCCCCAATTCCTGCGGAATAATTCCACCGAATTTGTTAAACGCGAGCTCCAAGTGAGAAAGGCGGGAACAATTTGCCAGCGATTTGGGGATCTCGCCGCTGATACTATTTCCGGCGAGCAGCAGCCCGTCCAAGTGAGGCAACCGAGCTCCAATATCTGCAGGTATCGAGCCGGAAAATCCATTGAAGCTCAAGGACAAGTTCCTGAGCGCTGTAAGGTTGAACAGACAAGGCGGCAAGGATCCGGTCAGATAATTATTATCTAGATTGATGAGCACGAGGCGGGAGAGCTTTCCGATTGCCGGAGCGAGGGTTCCAGTGAATTGATTTTGTGCAAGATCTATCTTTCGCAGCATAGAACAGTTTCCCAGCGCCTCTGGAATGCTGCCGCTATGATTGTTGCCATGGGAGGACAAAATTTTCAGGCTGCCTAAATTTCCAAACTCAGACGGAATTTTTCCCGTCAGATTGTTCTTGGAAAGGTAAAGCTGCTTCAGTTTCCACAGGCGACCGAGCGCCGGGGGTATTTGGCCGCTAAATCTGTTGAGGGAGAAGTCGAGGAATTGCAGAGAGGAAAGATTGGCAATCTCAGAAGGTATAAACCCTCCCAAACTGAGATTTTTAAGATTGATTGCAACGACAACCATCCTCAGATTGAAAACACCACACTGTACACCCGTCCAGTTGCAGAAATGGCGGGATGTCTCGTTCCAGTTCTGTAAAACAGAAGATGGATCGTCTGTTACTGCAACTTTCAGTGCCATGAGAGAAGCCACTGTATCTTCATCAGCTTGTGCTGCTGAGACATTGAGCGGTGCAAACACAAGTAAAACACATTGCAGAACCAGGAACATAACGAAGCAGGCCATGCTTGTTCTGAAGCTCAAATCTACTTCACAATTCTGCACATACTTCCGCAGGCAATAAAAGGGCTCTCTCAAAAAATATGTGTCTTTTTCCTCGAACTTGCCCGACAATTACATTAAACAAATTCCTCGCTTTGAATTCGGGGGCTAGTAGTTTTTTCGATAACTTTTTTTTTATTTCAATTTATGACTTTCACATATAATAATTTTAATAGCCCACTGAGTGAGATTTTCAACGGTCAAATAATTACTACCTTTTGTTTTCGCTGCTGGTGCTTTCTGCAGTTGTTTTCTAATCATATTTTCTGAACTTACATTTGCTTCATTCAATGCAAAATAATAATAATTTTGTAATTACAAGTAAGAAATAATTATTTTATTTTTTAGGCAAACTTTATTTTTCATCATTAACATTAAATTGAGTGTAATTTAAGAAAAGCTATTTGTCATATTCATTAGAAGAAAGAGATATAATATACTATTTAAAAAAATAAGTTTTATCACCATTAAGGCAAAACCCAAGAGGATCAGAATTCATATAGGATTAGGATTTGTTTAGCAATTTGACTCATATGGACATTTTCATTCCCATTCTCCATTTTGTGAATATGTGAAATCCTTCAAGTAGCTATTTTGATTTTTTCTTAGTGCTACAGATACTTACAAATTGGGTTCATGATTTCTTTTGGCCTTTCTTTTTCATATTGGCATTATTTCTTGTAGAAGTATACTTAAATTTGGTATGTTTTTAATAGTGAGTATAAATTGAAAAACCCAGTTATGATTATTATTTGGAAAGCTAGAAATAATGCTCTTCTTTTTGTTTTTTCTATTGATAGTCACTATTATTTGCTTAATTAAGTTGTGAATTTCTCTAATTTTCTTATGTAGATTCATATGCAAGCTACTTAAGTTGAACTTGATGTTGCTCTTCTTTAGGGCCCCGTTTGTTTGCGGGAATTGGACCAGAATTGGCGGCAACGCTTCCCAAATCTCACGAAATCCGTTGTTTAATTCCATTATTTACAATTCGGGTTATGTGGGGCAAAACCTGGTTTAGGCCCGAAAACGAGCGGCACCATCTTCCCAGTGAGAAGGTGGAATTTGTTTTCATATTCTGGTTTTCATTATTTCACAACCA
>MU227345.1:461594-475816 GCA_018584345.1 Thuja plicata
TCTCAATTCCAACTCATCCTTACAATATCATTGTGCATTCCTAATTTTATTTGGTATATAGTCTCGATGTCATATAACTTTACAATCAGCATGTCTGTTTCCATATCAAATAAAAATAAAATATGATTTATTTGTCATTTGTGAAAGATTAAATATGATATTTTATATAAATTTAAAATATAATCTAATAATTCGTAAAAATGTGATCAACATATATTTTTATGAGCATAAGCATGAAAAAATTGCAAGCAAGTGAGCTATCCTTTCCAAGTTTTATCTGCGAATATAGAAGCACATGTATGATCAGAAGCGCAATTAAAAAAAATAAAAAAATGGACAAAATAAATCACAATATAAATTAAACATTATTCAATAATAATAAAAAATAAAAAATAAAAAAAAATAAAAAAATGGACAAAATCAATCACAATATAAATTAAACATTATTCAATAATAATAAAAAATTATAAAGTCTTTGTCAAATTCCAATTCCAATTCGAAATGTAGAACCAAACGCGGAAGTTGGAATTTGTCAATTCCAATTCCAATTTCAAAATTGGCAACCAAACGCAGAAGATGGATTGACTAATCCATCTTCCAAGTCAACCAAACGGTCCAAATTATAACCCGAAGATGCAAAACCAGGATTTCAAAACCTGGTTTTGTGATAATAAGGTTTTGACTCAATTCCAATTCCGCGAAACAAACAGGGCCTAGAAGTTACTAGACCACCTAAGGCCCCGTTTGGTTGAGGGGTGGAATTGGATTTTGATACCCAAATCCAGGTTTTGGGTTCAAATCCACCGTTTGGTGTGTTAAAATAATAACCTGAATATAGTTTCCATCTTCCAATTTCGGGCTAAAATGAGGGTTTCCAACTTCCACCCAAATAGGTGGAATACGATTTCAAAACCTGGTTTTATATTTTTTTGAACCTCATTTTATAATTTCGTCGAGTCCGTGGGTTTTGGGGTTATACATTGCGAAAGGAATGTTTGAAATGTGTCATGTTTGCGTCTGTGCGTGGAGGAGGTGAGAGATAACATCCGTAGGCACCTGCGTGGGAGCCACTATTTACTTGTTTTGGATGATGTGTGGGACAAACATGCTTTGGGATGCATTGGATTTCCATTGGAGGGCAGGAGCAAAGCAATGCTTTCCACGCGCGACATGAAAGTTTTAGAAAATGTGGGAGCTCACCGCGTCCATCACACATGGACTATTTGTCTGAAGAAAATAATTGGAAATTGTTCTGTAGTCATGTGTACCCTGAAGATCACAATCACAGTCTGCCAGAGGAATTGGAGAAGGTGGCTCTTGCAATTGAAAAAAAATGCTCCAGATTATCGGTGGCAATGAAGACAGTAGTAACATCTATGGAAAGCGTCAAGCAACTTCCCAATGAATGGGAATTCACATTGAATATGCTAAATAAAATTAGCACGTTCAAGGATGACATTCTGCCAATCCTGAGGTTAAGTATGTTCTCGATGAAGCGAAAGGCATAAGAGAATTCAACTCGGACGATGTGAACGCAAGCATAGTTATGCAACATGTTTGTCTGTGTTTGAAATGTGCCGTGAAAATCATATCCTAGTGTTTAAATTCAGGCAAGCAAACAATACTATGGTGAGACGTGACAATTCATTTTGCATGCAACTCCAGTCATGCGGAAGTTGGAATTTGTCAGTTCCAATTCCAATTTCAAACTTGGAAACCAAATGCAGAAGATGGATTGACTCAGTCATCTTCCAGGTCAACCAAACGGTCCAAACTATATCCACAAGATACAAAATCGGAATTTTAAAACCCTATTTTGAGATAATAAGGTTTTGGGTCCAATTCCAATTCCCCAACCAAATGGGGCTTAGGGAGCACACTTGTATTCATTTCAGAGTTTCATTGGATCCCTCCTCACCTCCTCAAGGGGATTGGTATTGATGTACTTAAAGCTTGCTAGATGTGACAACATATGTTTCTTATGTGGTACCCATGGCTCACAGGATATGATTTCCTAAGGCATTGTGGTCTATGTTGGATGGTCTCAACCCTCTAAGTTGGTTTTTGCCTCCTCTAGGAGCATGGTGGTACTCTTGGCTCGCTTGACTTTGGCAAGTTCCCCTACCTTGAGTTGTCCATTTATCTAGTCCATGCTCAACAACTCTTGGATAGCTCTCCTGAAGAAGAAGACGCTCTTATTGGCTTGGAGAGAATTGATGACTCTATTATGGATATATTTGGGGCAATTTTGATGATAAGGACCTCCAATTCTAGCTTTGGCGCTTGAGTTGTTCAGACTCCATTGAACTTTACTCCCTTTTTTTACTTATTTTTTAAAAGATTTTCAGTATGATTCACTTCACCATTTTTACCTTGTTAATGTTGTATTATTATCCTTTATATAAAGAATAAAAAAATTAGCCAGAGAAAAAATTTCTTCCACAAATTTCCAATCCAACTTTTGACTTAATTTAAATGAATGAATTTTATTAAATTAGATAGTATTAATCTTACAATATAATTTATATTATATTTGGTTGGATGATCTTACAATATAGTTTATATTATATTTAGTTGTATGATCTTTTAAATAGAATTATTAGATGATCTATCTTAAACATCCACGTGAATGAAAAATGTTTCTAGCAAAATAAACCGACCAATATAGTTTGTTCAATAAATTTGGTTATGTGAGTATGATCTGTCTATTAAGCATGTAACTAAGAAGAAAAATATTTCATAGTAAAGGGTAACCATTACTTCTCTATTCTAAAAGCAGAATGACAAAAGTCTCTAGAGCTCTTACCACGAAGGAGGGAAGTTCGTTCTCAGTTTTTAGTTTCAAAACATGAATAGTCATTTTAATTTAATTTTTTTTTGACTGGAAGGTTGTCTGTTCCATCATTTGGCAGTGAGACAACTCACAAGTATTTTATCGATGTAATTAACAATAGCAAAGCTTGTGAATATCAACTCTAACTCCACGGTTAAATAAATAATTAAACAGAATGAAAACCTCACAATTCACAAGCTTGTTTATTCTGTGATGGTATAGTAGAGAGAGCACCATGGTTATTTGTTCTTTTCTTGACTTGCAGATTGTCTCCTCTGTCATTTAATAGTGTGGACAAAATGCACAAACATTAGTGTAAAATTTGAAAAGTAATCCACATGGAAGAGTGGTGCATTACATTAGGGGCATGTCATTGCTTGTTGCCTATTCTGCTTTGGGAAATTGATTTTCTTAGAGCTAGCCATTTCTCTAGTTTGTGCTCAACAAACTTCACCCCTCCTACAAAAGAAGGTGTTTTCGTTGGCTAGGAACTAATTTATGATTTTCCCCATAGATGTTTGGGACATTTTTTATAATAATAAAGACCCTTCCCTTTTTTACTTTTATTTAACCATTTAGACTCTATTAGACTTGGCTTTATTTATATAATATTTTCATCTTTACTTTGACATGTCGCTAGCACTATTTTTTTAATATTATAATATTATTTTATTTAACAAAAATTGAATAAAAATGTTCAGAACATTCATTAAAAGATTAAAACATTTACTTCTACATACCCAACATAGAATTTCCAAATAGTTTGATTGAGTAAAATCAATATTTAAAATGTCTGTTATTAATCACACATGATCATTTTTTATTGGGTGACCTTTCTTAATAGAACTATCACATCATCTCTCTTAAAACAATTTTTTCTAGTAATAAATAGACTAATATACATACTTTTTTTTTTTGCAATTTGCAAAAACATATTTTTTTTTTGCAATTTTTTATGGTTTTCCATCACAATATATGCAGATCATGAAGAACAAATGTTAAAAATTTGACAAAAATCTGTTGTGTTTTCCATTTTTTGAAATTTGGTCAACAGTACATTTTACATTGAGGATAACCGCATTCGTGTAATTACATTGAGGATAGCTACATCCATGTGATTATGCTGTCTCTATTAAACACGACCAAGATTTCTTAGTCGTACAAATACCCCACAACCATCTTATCTTTCTGAAACATCCGACCAGATACAAAAATATTCGCAACAATAAATAAATTCAATGACGTGCATAAATTTATTTTCTTGATAACTCAAGTTCCTTTCCTCTACTTCTAAATTCTAAAAGCAGAATAACAAGAGTCTTTAGAGCTCTTAACAGGAAGGGAGAAATCTCCTTGATTTTGTTTCTTCAATTTGAAAGTCAATTTAATTTCTTGACTTGCAGATTGTCTGGTCCATCATCGAACAGTGTGGAGACAATGAACAAACCTTGTTTTAGAGGTTGAGTATGACAGATCCAGATTTTCAAATGTGCTAATTAAGTACAGTTTTGAAAATTAAATGTGAGTGTCATTTTTTAAATGTCTGCTTATACAGATGTCGATTGTCACTTGTCAATGTTGTTTAAAATCAGTAAACCAAACAACAAAACAATCCTTGTACAATGTTGAAAGTCTTTCACATGCAAGAGTTTTTATTTTTTTGTTTGTATTCCACATGCATGAGCTTTGATTTTTTGTTTGCATTCAAAATGCAAGAGTTTATCTTTATAATTAGTCAATAAAGAAAGATATGCAATCATAGAAAATCTTGTAATGGCTTTTTGGTCAATATATATTTCATTCAACTATATTTTGATTTCTGATTATCTTTATAATTAGTCAATAAAGAAAGATATGCAATCATAGAAAATCTTGTAATGGCTTTTTGGTCAATATACATTTCATTCAACTATATTTTGATTTCTGATTATCTTTATAATTAATCAATAAAGAAAGATATGCAATCATAGAAAATCTTGTAATGGCTTTTTGGTCAATATACATTTCATTCAACTATATTTTGATTTCTGATTATGAACTACACATGTAGCCAGGTAATCTAGAAAATCATAGCCAGGTAATCTAGAAAATCATGGTCTTAAACCTATTGTACAACCTTGAACATGTATTTGTGGCCATTAGTTAAACCTACCGTACAACCTTGAACATGTATTTGTAGCATTTAATTAAAGACTACTAATATTTAGAAATGTGTTTGCATCTCGGTATCTTGGATTTGATGGTGTTTAAAATAATTAGTAGGTTCTACTATAGATCAAGGACTATATGTATCTTTTATGGATGATATTCAAGTTATTTGTACTAGTTATGTGAATAAGAATACAAGTTGTTATTATAATACTTCTTAAAATTGAATATGTTGATGTGATGGTCTAGATGTTATGAACCTTGTGTTTCTAGGTTTTGATTGTGTAAGAATTTTTGCGTCAACATTGTTGGTGAACAGATTCATCCTTTTGAAAAGTAATCAATTTATAAAGGCTCTAAACCACTTAATCAAAGACAAACTATCAACAACAATATCAACAAAAATTGAATTAATTTCTCATAGCTAATTCTCTACATTTATAGGTACAACTCCCTCTAGAAATATAATACTTTTTTTTTTAAGCTCAAACAAAGGAAAAATATTCATAAAGCTTTTAACCAAAAAAACAATCACAAAGGCAACATATGTCCAATCATAACCATGAATCTGAACATATCAAGGTTGTTTCAGATAGTTCCTGAGAAAATAATATTCAAAACTAAACTATGCTATTAGAATGATGATCGACATTCACCATTTCTTAAAAAAAATTGCAAAAATCAAAATATACTGAAGAGAGAGATTTGAAGATGTGTAGGATTCCATCCACAAATACTTTTTCATTCCAACTGAAACGAAAAATAATTCTATTTTTTCAACCAATAGATCGAAAAAGAAGATAAATCACCACCTCAAAAACCAACGGATTCATGTATCTTTATCATTCATTTCAGTATATAACAAAAAGGAAAGAATATTCTATTTTACTTCTATTATCTAGTTCTAAAAAATCCTTAATGTGTTGACCTTCACAGAGTTTCAAGTTTTTGCATATATAGCCACGCAGGACCATTGAAAAATCGTTACCAAAATTTACTCCCCCAGGAGTTATTGTTCAACAGTTATAAAAACTAACTTAAAAGCGGGACAAAAATAATAGGAAAAAGGCCTAATGGCCTGGGCGCATCCTTCACACGGTCAACTGCTTGCAGGATAGGCAGATCCGGGGAGGTTCTCTGGTGCTACCAAAATTAGATGCATTACTTTCTACTCCTCATAAGTTGCGGTGAAGGCGGGAATGACCTGCTGATGTGGCAACCCGATGCATGCTATCCTCTGTTTCCAGACTTCCATGTTCTTTCAGATTTGTGCCCTTTTATCCTCATGCATATTAAGGTGATCTTGTCTGATGATTAACAATGATTCAATATGCACTACTCTTGAGAAATCATGTGCTGTGAGGACTTTTATTCCTTGGCTTCTTTCATCTTCTCTTGTAGAGTAGCGATCACCTCTTCACTGCTTCTTGTTGGGCCTTTTCCATTTCCCATTAACTAGATGTCTATGCCTTTTATGTCCCCTTGTGTGATATCCTTTATGATTTCCAACTCTTTTAGTAGCTCATTTGCTTCGTCAATTACTTGCTCTATCACAACATTTCTCCATTCAATAGTGATCTGGGAGACATACAACACCCTGTCATCTAAACCACCAACAAGCTTTTCATTTAGAAAGTGCTTGAGTCCATAATTCAGAATTTCTTCCATCTAGATAGCTTTCTCTATCCATTTCGCTTTTTCTTCTTCCCAAGAGCTGATCTTTGTTTCCATCTTTTTAGTAAGTCTTGAGGAGGTCTTGTGAGTGCTTCTTAGATAACTTAAATGTGTTTTACTGCTCCAAGAGTTATAGAGTCTAACTAGTCACCAAAATTTTTTGCAATCATCTGATCCCTCTGTATCTGATTCAAGAGCTTCTGGTTGTTTGGGGATTTAACATCCAGGGTGGCAGGAATTTCATAAATGGGCAGTGGATCTGAACTCTGTATCACATGGATGTATTCGACCATTTGTTTCAAAGCATGTATCATTTCTTTCTTATCCGTTATGTCCTTCTAGATCCTAGATGTGATCTTCTTATTTGATGATTCGCAGATCTTCATATCTACCTCCTTGGTACCTTTTCCAAGGTTAAATTTTTGTATCTTTTCCAGCCATCTAATGACCTGTGTTTTCATGAAAACTTAGCCTCAATTTCATTTTTGACTTTTTAGTCTTTGAGAATTTACCAAGACACTCTCTCACCATGTCTTCAACTGGGAGGGAAAAAGGGACGGTGCTTCTTTTCATATTTACAGAAATCTCCACCCATCTAGGTGCTCCAGTAGGCTTGGTTTGAGGTGTTTGAACTTCTGTGTTGTCTTCTAAGATCAATATGGACACATCCTGATCTTTTCCCATGTCTATCTTTTGATCCTAATCCATCCCCACCATGTGGGTTTCTTCGACAATTTTATCTTCCTCTGAGTCTTTTAATTGTTCCGCTGACTCTAAATCAATTAGAATGTTTAAACTTGACTGTTGCTTATGGATTTTCTCGCTTCGCGAATGGGTGACCCGAGGAGGTAATGAAGAATGAACTTGAACTTGAAATTTTCTTGAATGAGGTTCAGGTTCAACTTCAACTTCTACTGCACCTGCAATAGAGGATTCATTGATCGTATTATTGGAGATAGAAGCATTTTTGGGAGAACTTAGTCGAGTAGACATCCTTTTGGTCACTTTCTTTTTTGAGGTGGACTTGGTCACTTTGTGTCCTTCCAACCATTTTTCTGTCCTTTTGAGCACATTATATGTCTTCGCCTGTAGGTTGTCTTGTTCTCTTCTATTCCAGTTTATGTCGGGAATAGGAAGTCCTTAAATATTTTCAAAGAACAAGAGGTCAACCACTTCATCACTGTCTTTTTCTTCCATTCCAGTGATATCCATATCAAGCTTTAAAGTCACAATTTTCCCCAATATTAATTTGGACCAGGTCCTTCTTCTTACTTCGAACTCATTTTCACAGTTATCCCAAAAATGTTTTAACTCTGGTTCGTGCATGAACGTAGGGGCTACATTTATATGACCTTGGGAAAATCCATTACTGTCAAAATTGGACCTAGCATGATATAAGGTCAAATTCAGGTCCTTCAATTCTTTTTCCATGGCCGTGGAATATTGTACTGATCAAGAGTGATAATATCCAAGGTCAATTGAGAAGATGACTCCCAAACCTTCTTTCCCTTAATATTTCTATCCGCCTGAGCTAATTTTCTACATACTTTAATTAAAACAAATTTGTCTAGGCAATACCTGTATAATTTCAGAGGTTCTACCTCAAATCCCCCAACCTTGAGATAGGTAAATCTTGGAAATTGAATGAAATGAATACCATACACAAAAATAAATTCAATTGCTTCTTCTGAGACCCTTTGATTCTCTTTTCCTTGTAACTCAAAAACTAAATGGGTCACCTGAATACATCATTAAGCCTTCTGAAGTGATCCACAATTCTATTGTACTACAAATGTATGTAGTACTCATATATATTCATTTCTTCATTCCAAGGCTCATGTGGGAGACCTTCCCAATCTCTACAATAGGCAAGAATATAAAACAAGTAGGAAGTCATATGGAAAGAGGCCATATTAGCAACCTTAATCAACTCGTCATGAAGTCAGTTGGAAATAAAATCAGCCCAATCTATGAACTCTATTACTCCTATGACCTTTTGGATATACATCCAGTACTCCCAAAAGAATGTGTGAGGATTTCCATTTATCATGTTTAACATCAATACAATGTCTCTCACGCCTTTGACCAAATGCTCAATAGTTAGCAGCCTAGGCAGGCGAGAGCCACCTTTCTCTAATTTTATTAACCAATTCTATGCAATGGTGTTGTTGTATTCCTTCAAATTGGCTAAAAATTGTTTATTGGCCTCTTCAATGGTCCATTCCTCATATGTCTCTCTAGGTGGAATTCTCAAAGCAGCCATCACTGCCTCTCAACTAATTTCTCTCAACTAATTTAAACCAGAATGCTTACTGAGATTGTACAAATACACCTTTCTTTGACATCATATATGTTAGCACATTCCAGTACTAGTTTAGGATAGGGCACTACAATTGGGAATCCTACCGCTTTGAGAAGACCACTATCCGCTACCTTCCAAAACATAGATCTGTCTTCTGAATTTCTAAATCTTTGCACCACCTCTGCAACTTCTACATTCACTAAAGAGGTGTTTGCGATTTCTGGCAGAGTACTAACCAAACGAGTGGCCTTCTCTGTCTTTGGGAGCTTAGGGCGGAATAGAGACATTTTACAAAGAAATTTTCTAAAGAAATTATCATGCACAAAGGAAAAAAAAACAAGAAAAATTCTACAGAAAAACCATAAACAATGAAGTTTTACAGAAAAAGGTTTCCAAACTCACCTTTTTCGTTTACACGCAATTCTCTGTTGTTTATCCTACCTCTCATCCGCCACCCTTTTCTTCAACAAAATGTCTATTGAATGACTTCATAATAATGATGATGGTTACTTATGGTAAGAAAAGATTTTTTGAAGACTGAGGGGAAGTACAATCTGTCATTTTCGTGTGTGCAAAGTGACATTGAATTGACAACTTTGCAGCTTTTCAATCAATTTGGCTTTTAAGGTGTATGTGTACATTAATGTTTCATGATTACCTTTCTACTTCGGCTTCCCAAAATATTAAATAATGTACCTTCCCACGCATGATGGTTGACAAATGGCTATGACTCTCTGGAAAATGCTTGATATCGCTTGAAGGAGAAGATGAACTTGAACTCTGAACTAAATTTTTGGAAGTTCAAGTTCTAGTTCAATCTATATTCAAAACCTGAAACTCACAAGCAAAAAACAACACGACATACTTGACTTAGCAATGAACTTTGAACCTTGAACTTGAACTTTCAAAAGCTCAAGTTCAAGTTTAGGAATGCACACTATCGAGACAAAATTGAGACCCGACAATAAGACTTTGACATGACTATCCACTTAATGTTGTTTTAATTATTGAACCTAGTTTAGGAACTAAAGGAGTTTCAAAGAAGATGATTTGACAGTGACTATACACATGAACAAGACTCACATGTTTATTTTTTTGCAAAGGATAATACATGGCTAACAACTAGCTCTGACTGGGGACCTAGACCATGAGGGACAAGGAAAGGACTCAGAATCTTGGTTTCGCAAATTGACCTACGAAAGAAAAGATCAACACACACAACAAAACTGAGACTAAACTAAAAAAATAACAAAAACATATATAGAGGAAGAACAAAAACCACCTCAGAGCTGATACAGTTTGAGGTCCTGCCCATTATAAGATAGGGGTAATTCGGTACCATATGAATATATTAATGTGAAAGAATTGGGACCAACCACTTGACTGTTTTCAAAAGGGCCTTTCCACAAAGAATCAAACTTACTGTGTGCTCCTCTTGGTTCTCGACGCTTATTCCATAACAACACTTTATCCTCCACCATGAACTTCCTAAGCCGAGCTCTGCATTCAAATATATTTTTCACCCTAGCTTGGTGACTGGTGATGTGATCCACAATCTCTATTCTTTCTTCTTCAATCTTCACGAGATACATCACCCTCTTTTCTAAGGCACTTCAAAAAGTTTCATTTTCAATCACCTTCTGTAGTGATGCATAAGGAAACTGCACAAGTGCTTGAGTTGTAGTTTGACATGTTCTAGTAGACATGTATGCAAAATGTAGAAGCAAAGGTGAGGCCCGGAACTGTTTGACCATAAAAAAGATGTGATTGTAGGATCTAAAAAAAACAAGTTTGTTGAATAAGTCTTTAGAAACTTTCAAGAAGCTTCAATTTGCAGGCTTAAAGTCACATTCCTCAAACCTTTCCAGCATCTTCCATGTCTGTGCTGAAACAAGAGGTTGTCATTAAGGTAGAGGAGAGCTATTATATCAAAATTTTAATGAAAGATAACCAAAATTCAAAGATTATTCACTCATTATGTCCTAATATAATAGGTAAAGGGGCGATTATGTACAATGTTATCGATTTTGATGTTGTTTCAAGTAATTCATGGGAAGATACTCATACACCATTTAGATATAGTATCATTATGATTAGATGCTTGTAGTTAGTCAATCAATCAATTACATGTCCATGTCCCATGCACTTGATTGTCCCTTAACTTGATTTTTGGTGTCTCATGCTGACAATTAATCTAAACAAAAGAAGTGTACAAAATGGAAATGATAATTGTTTGCCCTCCTCACCAAGCATATTTTGATTTATTTGAAGTACTTGTTCGTCACCTTTTATTTTTATCTTTCTCTATGAATCCAACATTTTATATCATAGATGTGTGTGCGCGTGTAGTTTATGAAAAAAATCAATTAAATGTCCCCATTATCACAAAGTAAGTCTTTGATTAAAAACCCCAAATCATATTTTCACACACACACACACACACACACACACACATTTGTGTATGTATATAATTACACACACACACACACACACACACACACACACACACACTATGTGTCTAATTTTATGAAGCTAACATCATAGTGTAGATTGTCAAATAATCAAAACTAAAGCAAAATACATATTTTTTTCTCTTTCTACACTATAAAATCTTGTTCCTTCTTATTATAGGTGTCATCTAGAATGCACATTATTATAGTCTAAGTCTTATTTTCATGGTGGGTGCCAAAATGTGATGTGTAAATTTATATCTGCAAGTATACTGCACTCAAACACTCAATAACTCATTACATCCAAGGTTAGTAAGATCAAATCAATGAAATCAATGAAAAACCTTAAGAAATCAAATTATTGCTTCCTAGTCATGAAGAGCCTACTCTAATTTGAAAATTGCTCTCAGATTAAGCATGTTAGATCATAGAATTGACAATCATGAAATGGAATATTCATTATAAAATGCCTAAAATGCTCAAGAACATGTTCAATTATGCATTATTTAGATCAAATTCTACAAATTGAACTAGATTAGCATGCTAAAAAGATGAACTAGATTAGCTAGAATGAAATTGACATTATATATATGCTTGAATTATTTATTCTCCTATATCAAATGAGCTTAGAAAGGATTCATTACATAGAGATTTCTTGGAGGGAAAAGGCTTTCAAATTTGAATTTGAATTCAATGGTTGAGATGCATCCATGAGGGATGGTTGAGATGCAAATTTGCTTGATCCATGTGGTCACCTCTCATTGGTTTGAGGCTTGACTTTTGAGGCATGTTGAAGGAACATTAATAACTTGAATTAATTAATTCCTTTTAATTAATTTCCGTAGCCATGTATTTAATTTTTTTTATTTGATTTAATTCATTCAAGGTTAATTGAAGAATTAATGACTTATGATGAATGCCTCTTGGTGAGTGATCTTGGATTATTGATTTTTGATGAATTATATATTTAAATCAATCTAGTTTAATTATATAATTGTGATTAGCTTTAAATTGGTAATCTCGATTAGGACCTGGGGGAATTAATTTCAGATTAGGGATTCTAAGTTCATCAGACCATTTTCAGGTGATTACAGGTTCCTTACGTGATTGAAATATATACAACCTTCATCCACTAAATATGAATCATTGAATGCTCATAGAACACAAGCAAAGCATATAATATTAGAATATGTTGTAGAGTGCATCATTAATTCAAACATCGTGAGAGAATTCTTGCGAAATCCATTGCATGCAGTGCATTCCTTGCAAACATCTCAATTCTATGAGATAACATTTCTTTGAGGCATTTTGTTAAACAGTTCACGAAACTCGACTATTCTTGCACATTTCATATACATGTCCATCAGAGCATTTCCTACTATAATAAATGACAATAATTCCCCTTTCATTATCATTTAATGGATGTACATTTTGTGCTCCAAAGCTCCAATTTTGGCATAGGTAGGGAGGACGCTAGCAAAGTTTGAGGAGTATGGCTTTACCCCTGCAAAATACAGTTGCTTGAAAGTTTCTCCCACCCGAAGGCTTGTATGATCAGTCATTTTTAAAGTTACATGTAATCTAGTAAAATTCCAAGATTCATCCCTTGCCTATGACCATTTGAAAAATTACAGAGACAAAAAGACCGTAGTTGTGAAAGATAGAGTGGCGCTAAACGAAATCCATTTCTTTAGCCATCTCACCATGAAAAAAAAAGTACTTGCATAAGAATCATCATGTAATCCATTTCATCACAAATGTTAAACAAAATGATCAAAGATGTAATCCATTTCATCCCAAATGTTAAACAACATGATCAAAGATATAATACATTTCCTTACAAATGTTAAGCAACATGATCAAAGATGTAATTGTCATGCCCAAAACTAGGGCAAAACACACACAATTTTTTTTTTGAAACACATAGGTACGTACAATGAATAGAGGGAGAGTTGGAAGTATAATAGAAAAGTATATTTAACCTCCACATAACAAGGTACAGGTGGAGATAGAATAAGGGTCAAGCCACAATAGACGCAAAATTGGGCATCAACTTATACCACGGTTATCTGAATCCTCAACTTGGGTTTACCTAAGTATGATCCCTCGTTAAAAATCATGATGGTAGTTAGTGGTTTAGGAACATATGTTGATCTGGGTTGCCCTTACTTAACCTTATATCTAGATTGTAACTTAATTCATCCAAGTTTAATTCTAGTTAACATAAGACAATGGGATATTGACAAGATTGCAATTGAATAACATTTTCACCTATATAAATGTACTATTAATTAAAATCCAATTCTATAATCAATTCTGATTTCATAACCTACTAAACATCATTAATAAAATTATTCTCCTATGACCAAACAACATGCTTTTCTAATCCATCGATTCTAATGTACGACTTTAATTTAACCTTTTCACTTAGAGAATAGAAATATCTCCTAATACAACATTAAATTTACTTTTAATTACAATCGAGTATAACCCTTAAATAGATCAAAAGAGAAATATAATCCCCCCCTTACAATGATAAGGAATAAAAATTTAACGTCATCTAAACAATTGAATTCAAACGAACAATTTTGTCTCTCTCTATAGACTACTCAATACTTAAGACAAAATTCCTAATAATTAGATTCATAAATGTCACAATTATAAACTAACCTAAATGACTAATGTTAAATAACCTTTAGAATGAACCATCATTATGTTATTGAGTAGATCTAATTCAAATTAGAAATTAGAAACTATAAACAATCCCATCCATCATCAAACACTTAAGGTTATAAAGTTGACAATTAAAAGAAAC
>MU227345.1:494462-532635 GCA_018584345.1 Thuja plicata
ACACCTACGATGCTACTAAATTTTTGTAGATTGACTTATCAACTGATATTTTCTCTTTTCTACTATACTATTTAGTATCTATTTTATCATCCTTCTTGAGGTGCCTATTGCACCTTATGTATATATGCACATATATACATGTATGTATTTTTTTAACCCCATTTTATCTTTCCGTTGGGTCCGCCGTCTTCCCATTTTGATTTGAGGGTTTGTGAATGTGAGAACCTTTCTTCCGTGTTGAAGATCCTGTGAGGGTTTGCGAATGTCATTTCTTTGAAGATGTGTTTAATAGTAATACTAGAATTGGACATAGCCCAAAATTGGCGAAGTTAAAAAACACTTTAAAGTATGGGTGATAACAGTAATACTAGAAATTGACATAGCCTAGCAGTGCTTTAAAGTATTTTTTAACTTCACCAATTCTAGGCTATGTCCAATTCAATTATTACTGTTAAACACATATGTTGTCTTTGTGGGTACTTGAGTCAGATGTTGTAGACTCAATTCACTTATCCATTGAGGCAACCTTCAGAGATGTCGGCACTGAAACATATTAAGAAAGAGAAGACTCTTGAGAATTCTCACACAGATTGGTATCTCTGCAATTTTTGTGCAGGATAAATTTAATAGCTTGACAAGTTTCAGCTTTCCCACACAGTTGATATCTTTTTACTTGAATGATTTGCAAATACAGTTTCAAAAATTTTTAGAATGATCATCTTTAGCCATTAGTATCTCCCACACAATATGGAATTAAGATTTTTTTTTTGCACGCATACTCTTTGTAACATGCTAAGAGGTGAATTACCAGCGTTTGATTTGATATTTTTTCAAGTGGATTTCTTGGCAGTGTTTACATGTGTTTGGATATGTTAGGATGCAAGGTGAATAAAATGGCCATCTTTGAGTATTAATATCTTTAAATCTTGATGTCATAAAGAAATTCCTCTTGCCATCTATACTCTAATGTTGGAGATGAGTTTATATTCCATTTCTCATAGTTCCATGAGGTCTTTTGGTTAGTTTTTAGAGCCTATTCGAAGGGAAACATGGAGCAGGGCATAAACATCTTTCAGAGCATATTGGGCCGATGAAATTGAACTTTTCAAAGGGCCTTTGAGAAGACGTCAGAGGAGGATGTAATCAATGGATGCCCATAATAGGTTTATTGTATAACATTGGAACTGATTTCATGTATGCTCATTTCTCAGATGAAACACACAAGAAAATTCCATTTTAGCAATGTGACACATTACAAATTTGTTGTATGGCTTAAAAAACTCACAAGAAAATACATGGACATGTACAAAATCATTTTGGCAAAAATGTTCTGAATCCTTTTGCAAATGTAATTGGAGGGTGCAAGAATAGTGAGATTAGATATATATGCAAGACATGGAAGCACAACCCAGACTGTGAGTTGTTTTCTAGAATGCCTCTCAAGATGTGGTATATTGCAGATCCTGGAGGCTGCACTAAATACAATTTTGTGGTATATTGCAGATACAATTTTATGGACGCTGAAGATGGGTAGAACTAAAATAGAAACTAACTGTTAAAGTGGTGCATGACTGACCAAAATACATCCCATGATTACTCAAAAACTTGATTGTACTTACATTCCCACTTTTCAAACAATGATTAAGTGCAGTTCCAATGGCAAGACATGCAGAGTGAATACAAACCTGAACATGTTTTATCATTTCCATACCTTTCAAATCTTCACAAGCGTGCCACTACACAGAGAACAATGGCAAGAAATAGAGGGTGAAATGGAGGCGTAGCTGTTCGCACTATCTTTCACAAACCCTATTCACATTTGCACTGTCTGATCACAACAGTCGCAAACCCTATTTCATTCGCATCTGATCAAAATTCACAAACCCCCAAATCAAAATGGGAAGACAACGGACCCAACTGAAAATTAAAATGGGGTTAAAAAAATTAAAATGGGAAGATGGCGGACCCAATGAAAAGATAAAATGGAGTTAAATCCCTCAAAAACTAGGTTTTAATTTTGAATTCCACCTATTTGGTGGGAAGATGGTGCCGCCCATTTTTGGGTCAAAATCGAGTTTCATCGCGAAAATCAGAATTTAATATTTTGCAACCAAACGATGGATTTGAGGAAAAAGTGGAAGTGGTGCACCCAATTCTGGTGCAATTTCTCCAAACAAATGGGGCCTTAAAAAATATCATAAACCTACAGGGATTTTAGCCATGTTTGGGTATTTCATTTGATTACTAGTGATGGCTAAATGGGGACATGGAAATGACAATAGACAAATTAATAGGAAATTATTGAATTGGAAGAAATATTAATAATTAATTAAATATTTTTAATTATTTAATTAATGTACGAGGGTTTCATTTATTGAATTTAGGTTATAGCACATGGGTTCATGGCATACTAAACAATCTCCCTATTTTGAAAAAATATTGCGCTATACTCCTTTCTTGTCACCCCCTCCCTATACATAACCCGAATTAAAAACCTCCCTATTTTTGGCCAAATATTATATGTATCATATTTTTCTTAAGCATTTTTCATACCCCTTTATATTTCTATCTTATCTTATGATAAAAAGTTAGCTAGGTTTTAAGAATTTTTTTGGAGATTTTATTATAATTAATGTATTTTCTAGCCTATATGTTTAAACCTACAATTCAATAGGTTACATATGTTGGAACCTTAAAATTTGGAAAAAATTAATCGTCAAAATAGTATTAAGTATCCTTGAATGGTCTTCTCCCATAGACATTTTTAGTCATCACCAAGATTTTGTATTTGATCAAGTCCCTCCGTAGGTTGAAGCTACTAAAGTTTTCTTTATGTTATGACCCATGAACATCATTGTAACACACCCTTTCACCATATTTCTCTATTTTTCTGACCCTTAAATAGTAAGCAACAAATATGTAAACTCATTTCTATTTCATTGAGTTCCAAACAGTAAATGGAAAAATGGAAAAATTTTGCTATTTCACAGGAGATAGGTACCATTGAAGAGAAATAGAAAAAAATTGCTATTTCTCAGGAGGAAACTTTTATAGTAGCGAAATAGAGAAATGATTGCTATTTCGCGAGTGGATTTATGTTGTGGTGAAATGGAAAAAAGTCACCATTTCACTAGAGGCAAACAATAGTCTGGTGAAATAGCGAAAAAGCTCCATTTAAGACAATTAAAGAGCTGGTGAAGCACGTGTGTGGAGATGACTTGCATTGAATGGAAATAGAACATAAAGATGGCGATTACACTAAGCTCAAATTTTAAAGAGACCATAAGGAAATAAATAAATGCAGTGAAGTCATGACTTATATATGTGCTAAATGTGAGAATTAATTCATTAAGGCAGAAAATAGAGTTGGATTAGAAGCTAGGTGTGCAGAAGCTAAATGAGTGGAGGCATGAACGACATCAAGAAGTGCTTGGGATTTGCAGTAGGAGCTACTAGTAAGTTAAAAAATTCTTCCTTGAGATAAATTTATCTGTTACAAAATGTCTAAGAAAAAGGAAACTGGTGAGAGTTTGGGGGTAAAAAATGAACCAATTAAAACACCCTTACAAAAAGATTTGTTAGATTCATTGCCTGAGTCAGAAGATACAACCACAAAAATAGCTTTTCATGATGTATGAGGAGGGTGTAGAGATCCAAAAATTGTGCATACTGGTAAAACTTTATTTTGGTTTGGTATTTATATAATAATAAGAATGAGAAAATTCTGAGCTCAAACCCCTAGAATCTTGACTTATCCAAATGCATAGTTGCAAATGTTTTCATTGATGTCAAATAAACTATTGTGTTAGCCATGCATTAATAAAAATGAGAAACCAAAATAGTGAGGAGCATAAGTGGGGAACCAATACTTGTTGTCACTAAGTCATGCATAATAGAATGCTTCAACCTGAACAAACAGACCCTCACTAAAATTAAAAAAGAACAATTCAGTGTAGATTATGAGAAGCTAGTTAAGACATTTGGAAAAAGGGAAGTAGCATACTTTAGGAAGAGGATTGAAAAGAATAGACCCATGCCCATCACAGAGAGAGTCATTTTCTACCCAGGGTTTCATGGATTTTTTTCAGAAAACTTATTATAGATGGTGTCAAGTTTTGGGAGATGATGCTAGAAGTATAATGCCAATTGATTTAATGTTCATGTCAATGAGAATTCAGAACTAGGAAATTAATTTGTAATTTGATATTGTTGATGAGATTGAACAATTAATTCTTAACCATTGGTAAATTGGAAAAAGACAAGGGATTTCAAAATCTATTCTTTATTGTGTCATCTGATCTTCTTCCAGAATCACAATCTTTTTAGAAATAGTTTATAATTGACTACCACAAACTACCAGGGTATCAAATTTCATGTTAAAAAATGGTGTCATGTATGGGATAGGGACAATAAAGATTGTAATTACAGGATATTTTTTTATTCTTTTTTTGTATGGATATTTAGAGCTCTTGGCCATCATGTGGAGAGGTTACTCTAGACCTTATGGAAAGAAATGTTGTCAATTAGTGCAAAAACACTTAGTCATTTATATGGTTACAGTGTTGACCAAGCCAACAACTTGAAGTGTTACCCGAGATAAGTAGTTACAGTGTTGATCGAGTAGTTAGTTCCAACCAGTATCACCCGAGTCACTAGTGTTACTCGAGTTGCATACCATCTCCAAGTGATTAATGTGGCCCGAGCACCCAGCGTCAACCGAGTGCCAAAGTTTCCAGTTCACTATGTCGCCCGAGTGTCAGTATATCACTCGAGTGGATTAATGGACCCAAGTATCAGCGTTGGGCCAACTTAGTACATATTTTTTGATACTATTTAATATGATACATAGCCAACTTGTGGAGGTAATTGGTTTGGATAAAGTATATATGTAAGACAATTTGTTTGTCCAAATTAATAAACAAAATAAAGTAAGAAAGATATCAATCGTCAGAACAACATTGATACAAAAATGAAGCGGTATATTGATTAGAAGGCTACAACAGTATAAAGGAACAACAAAGAATCATCTATCACATTCAAGTAATGCGTATTACATCAAAGGAACTTATTCAACAAAACAAATTTTCATAGCAGATCATTCACTGGTTCATCCTAACAAGTGTATCAACCAAAATCCTTTAATCGGGTGGACCTAACAGTCCTTATCAAATCTCCTAACAGAGTGCATACTTTACTGTATTGTATAAATCCTTTCAAAAGGTGGACCTGATAGTCCTTATTTCTCCTAACAGGGTAGACCATAAGAAGTGGTAAATTGTAAGCCTTAACCGGCCAACTTTATTACTGTAGTTCTAAATCTTGTGGGTATCATCCCCACCCCATTTTTTCTTTCTATTTGGAAGGTTTCTTGGTAACCAAATATTGTGTCAAGTGTTATGAATGTTTATTTCTTTTCTATTCCATGCATGCAATTAGATTAGTCAATCTAATAAAGGATAAAAGTGAAGAATTTTTATTGGTTCCTGATTCACCCCCCTCTCAATCACCTAGCCTGTAATATATTTCCAACAAGTGGTATCAGAGCTAAGGTTCTCTTATCAGAAGTTTAACAACATGAGAAAAGATCAGAGGCAATGGAAATATACAGACTTGAGAAAGCCATTAAAAATGAAAATATAGATCTACAAGTGGCCATGGATCAAATCAGAAAACTCAAGGAGCAACTCTCTCATTCCCTGAAAAGAAGAAAAGATTTAGCAATGCAAATGAATGACAAAGGTTACATACAAGAAAGAATTGAAGATTTATGCAAAGAAATAAATTTTGAAGAAACAGATGCAGCCATTGAAGACCTACTTACAAAGAATCTCAATTTACATGAAGAAGTCAGAAAGTTGAAGAGAGAACGAGAAATTCATTCAGTTAGAATATGTAAAGTCATGGAACAAAAGAACCAAGAAGAAAATGATGAAGATATGGCACAAGGAGACAAAAGATTGCTAAGTACAAGATTAGAGAAAAAAGAAAATGAAATCCATCATTTGTCACTTCATCAAGAAGATATGATAAATCAAATCAATAGTTCAAATGAAGAAGTTATCAATCTGAGGACTGAAAATGAAAGACTGCAAAATGATCTCAATACTAAAAAAAAAACCAATGAGAGTATGATGAACTCACAAGAAAGCATGGATTAGTTGACAAAACAAACTCAATTTAGACATCATGGATAGAATGGATTAGGTTATACTGAACAAGATGAATCCTCATAGCAAGGAGCTCAAAAGAACAAGAAACCTACATGTAATCATTGTGGTAAGATAGGGAATACATAAAATAAGTGTTGGAGCAATGCAAAGTCAAAGTTTAATGGTAAGTGCTATAGATGCAACAAACATGGACATAGGGCAAGTGAATGCACTGAGAAACCTAAGTTTGAAGGAAAATGTTTCAATTGTAATAAACAAGGTCATAAATATGTAGAGTGCATAACTAATAAGTGGAACCCTGCTGAACAATTAGCTAAAGCAATTTTTGGTTGGGATTACAACACATGGAGAAGGTTTTCTCATTGTGGTGAACATGGGCACATTGGTGCAAATTGTTCAAAGACTCATCTCAGAAAAATGAATCCTACTAAGAGATGTTATGTGTGTAAATAACTCGGTCATCTAAGCAAGAATTGTATGAACATAGAAAAAGTGGATACTAGTTTTGAGAAAGGCAAAGCAAAATTTTCTGAAATCAAAACTTAGGTAAGGAAGTCTCTTGATAATTTAGACTAAAACAATGAAGGATCAAATGGCACCCAAAATAGTGAATTGGGTGGATCAACCATCTCTGAATAAAGATGCAAGGAGATAACTGGAACTGTGCATACAAGCCATCATACATCAGTTTCATATATGCTAGCAAGTCCAAATCTACATATTGATGCACTAGGACACATTATGGTTCTAACCAAGTTAGGATCTCAGTTACAACCGAGTTACTCAAGATTAACCGAATTAATTTGGGTTGTATGGTTTCAAAGATGCAAAGTTAGTTTTTGCTGAGCTTTCGAGTAAGCCTGGGAGAACTACCCGAGCTATGATAGCTACTATGTACAGAGTATTTAATGAAAACCTTATGGGGAAATTTGTCATAAATGGTGAAATCAAAGGATTATTGTTTATCAAGTTTTACAGTTTGCAGAGTGATTAAGAGATTCTAGCGATTTCAGAGTGAATTTGTGTTTGAAAGCTTTAGTTGCAGTGAAGTTTCATCAATCCTTTGAGCGTTATGGAATCTTCATCCAACAGTAAGATCAAGAAGGGATCCGAGATGTTAGTGAGGAATGTTGTCTGTGAATCACCAAAGTTCAAACTTCATCCAGTGATTGCAGAGGAGATAGATCCAATGGGAGCCCATTCCCAAATTCCTCCTAAGGTACCATTGATTCATAATATTTGAGCTTTCTATCACTGCACCATTCAACAACTAGGCACATTAGAGTTGATTCAAGCACATGAGGCACTCTATGTGGGTGAAAACCTGAAACCAGAACACAAGCACCTTGAACTCAAGGGTTTAACCCACATCTTGCATATGTTGAAGAATTTACAGATAAAGTGGATTAGGTTTATTCTAAGCCATGTTCACGACATGCATCTCTGGTTGGAGAAATCTGTGAATATCGCTAAGATGATTGTACATCGAGTGACAGGGTACCCAATTCTCAACAAACCTAAATCAACTAAAACCCTACCTTGAGATGACCTAGCCAAGAAGACTCTTCCCGAGTAGGATGGAAGAGGTATGAAATTGAATGGAGTCATTGGCATGGAGATAAAGTTTAGAATTCATGTGATTGCACATGATATATACAGTTTAAGTTGACCAAACAGTGTACCATGTGAGGCTGTGGACTTGGCATACAAAGTGGTGAATAACAATCTATCATTTGAACTTGCCGAGTTGCAGCTCATCCAACTGAGAAAAAAAATGGAGAGCATCCAGGCATCTAAGAGAAATCCATGTAAGTTCGGTTCACTCTTGGTATGCTTATTCTTTTATGTTCAAAAGTTTTTCCCTTCAAAAGGCACAATTGTATGGAAGAAGGATATGACTATAATTTATTAAATAAATGAGTTTATAGCAGAATTGGGGGATAATTTTGAAAGCATCATGGATGTATACTTTAAAAGTTTCAGAGAGAAAATGAAGAATAAATTCAGAATTCCAAAACAATTGGTAGAAGACTATAAGGATGATATATGATTTCTAGTTGATTTTGACAAAGTATACATTCAAGCAGTCAATCCTAGGGTTGTGTGGGTGAAACATCTTGCATATGAGGTTAACATAAATGAGACTAGAGACATCATTGATGCTCTTGTAAATGAGTCTGTTGATCCTAAAGAACCATATTTTGGTACTTATGAAGAAGCTAAGGGCAGAATATCATTGGAAATTGAGATTCCCAAAATATTGAAGAGAGGAAGGAAAATAATTGAGAATTTTGAAAAGAAATATGGCAAATCATTAGACTCTCCTTCTTCGATCACTGAAAGCAAAGGAGATGAAATAAAGATAGAAGAAGAAGAACTTGAGAAAGAAGAGGAAGAGGTAGAAGTAGAGCCTCCTAAGAAGAAGAGGCTAGCCTCCAAGAGAAAACCAAAGGTCTCTACCCTTGCCTTCACTGCAAACAAATAGACCTGAGATCTAGAAGAAAACTGATATTGCCTAAAGAAGATGAGGAAGAAGATACAGTTACATTCAAGAAGCCAACACTTAACTTTGAACAAAAGGTTGAAGAATTGAAAGTAAGTAGTGGTATGAGATCTCTCAAATCAATGAAGTATGCTTCCAGAACCAAGGATGAGTAGAAGATGATTAAGGATGAATTAGTAGAGAAGATGGAAAGATGGAAGTATGATTCATTCGAATTGAAAAGCCATATGATTGAAGACCTTCTCAAAGCAATCACTGTTCACTGGAATAATGGAGTTCAGATTGAAAAGGACATAAGAAAATAAACCTTGAAGCAAGTCATGCCTACATCAAGTGATAAAGAGGTAAAAGATGCTATGTCTAAGTATGAGAGTAATCACACTCCAAGGTTTAGGACTTTTCAAATTTTGAGCAAGAAAATAGAGGATGTTGTGCAGACCGCAACAAAGTTGTGGAAGTCAATTTTTGATGACAAGGGAGATGATAAGATAGAGGAACAGAGTACAAACCCTCATGTATAGGTTAAAAATGAAGAACTACCTGAGGTATAGACCATTGAAGAATCTAATGCAGAACAAATAGCAGTAGAAGTGATGGCATCCCTACCCCAGTCACCTATTTAGAGTATCTTATCTCCAAGAAAGGAAATGGTCACAAAGTATACATCAAGTCTAGTAGGAATTGAGCATCAGGCTCTACCTACTATTGGGACAAGCTAGACTGAGTCATAGAACCTGACACTATGAATATTTCTACAGTTGGTACTGATTCTATAATTGGTGCATTAAAATTTAATGACCTACTTCAACTGAACACTGAGGACAAGGATGATGATGGAAAAGGTAAGGAAATCATTCCTTTACCTCACCCCAAGGTTAAGGGTAAGGAAAAGGAAACAATTACTGATGAAGTTGACCTTGAGGAAGATATTGTGATTCATAATTGGGATCTTTCTAGCCTAACAGTCGAACAGATGGATCTCCTTGGGGAGCTATGGAAGAAAAGAGAAAAACAACAGAAGCTCTAAGCTGAGAAGAAAAGGAACAGAGTACTACAGGACATCAAAGGTCTTTTCCTTGATTCAATAGAGATTGAAGTCAATGAGGAAGACTCTATAATGGACCAACTTGTTGACATAGTTCACAAGTTTAATCATGATCTTAGTGTTCAAAATAAATTATTGCAAAAGGCAGAGAGAAAATTTGAGAATAAGGTTCTAGAGAATGTTGCGGGTAAGATTGCAATAGATCAAGTGAATCTATACACCATCATTAGCTCTCTAGAAACCACTGTGAATAATGTTATAGAATTATTTGTAAAGTTAAGTGACACATCCATTTTTACCATGGAAATAAAGGATAAGCTGACAAAGATTGACAATGATTTGAAGGCAAGTGCAAGCCAGTTGGCACTTAATCCTAGTTCAAGTTCAACACATTTTGTTAAGATAAAGTATCTGACTAATCTAAAGATAGAGCTACTGAGGGAAAAAGGAAGAAAAAGGGAATCCCTATCAGAAATACAAATCCAACTTCTTCCTCATATGGATGTCATGCAAAAACATATTGCCCATGCAAAGACACTCATCCATGATAACAAATTTTTAGTTGCAGAGCTTATGATGGAGTTGTCTATAGAAATTCAGATTGAGTTGCACATCTTGAAGGTGTTGCAAGACAATTGGGACAAGGATTTATGTCAAATTTTGAAGGTACATAGTGATTTCCTTTCATATTTTGGTATTACCTTGTAGATATGTTTTTTGGCATTTGTGTCAAAAACAAGGGGGAAAGATAGAATTTGTATATATATGAGGAAATACATGTATAGAGAAGAGGAAGATATATATAGCAGAGTTGAAAAAATAGTTTTGGAAAATAAAAAATAGAGTCAGTTGTAACTGAGTTGTAGAGAAGCACTCAAAACTGAGCAAGTACCTAAGCACATGGAAAGGGGGAGTTTTGACTTAGTAGTTTGATAAGATTTTTTAGTATGATAAGTGTTTTTGTCACTGATGCCAAAGGGGGAGATTGTAGACCTTATGGAAAGACATATTGTCAATTAGTGCCAAAAGAATTAGTCATTTATATGGTTATAGTGTTGACTGAGCCAACAACATGAAGTGTTACCTGAGCTAAGTAGTTGCAGTGTCGACCAAGTAGTTAGTTCCAAACAGTATCACTCGAGTCACTGGTGTTACTCGAGTTGCATACCATCTGTGAGTGATCAATGTGGCCCAAGAACCCAGTGTCAACAAAGTGCCAAGTTTGCTAGTTCAGTGTGTCGCTCGAGTGTTAGTATATCACCCGAGTAGATTACTGGACCTGAGTATCAGCATTGGGCCAACTTAGTACATATTGTTTGATACTATTTAATATGATAGGTAGATGACTTGTGGAGGTAATTGATTTGGATGAGGTATATATGTAAGACACTTTGCTTGTCCAAATTAATAAACAAAATGAAGTAAGAAAGATATCAATCATTAGAACAACATTGATACGAAAATGAAGTGGAAGATTGATTAGAAGGCTATAGCAGTATAAAGGAATAGCATTGACTCATCTATCACATTCAGGTGATCAATATTACATCAAAGGATCTTGTTCAGCAAAACAGAGTTGCATATCAGATCATTCACTGGTTCATCCTAACAGATATATCAGCCAAAATCCTTTAACTAGGTGGACCTAACAATCCTTATCAAATATCCTAACAGAGTGCATACTTTACTATATTGTATAAATCCTATTACAAGGTGGACCTAATAGTCCTTATTTCTCCTAACAGAGCAGACCATCAGAAGTGGTCAATTGTAAGCCTTAACCAGCCAACTTTATTACTGCAATTCTAAATCTTGTGGGTGTCACCCCCACCCCATTTTTAGTTTCTATTTGGAAGGTTTCTAGGTAACCAAATATTGTGTCAAGTGTTATGAATGTTTATTTATTTTCTATTCCATGGATGCAATTAGATTAGTCAATCTAATAAAGGATAAAAGTGAAGAAGTTTTGTTGGTTCCTGATTCACCCCCCCTCTCAGTCACCTAGCCTATAATATATTTCCAATAGTTACCTCTCAAGATAAGAAATTTATTAAGGCCGTTGGAATATAATCCAGAGAAAGGCCATACACATAATTTCTTAGAGGAAACCATACTTTCATTAGAGTTTATGTATTCCAACAGGCCCCCCACAAATTGCCAATATTTTTCCTAGAGAGGATTGCATTTCTTGAATTCATGTGGTATATGTTATGGTTTGAAAAGGAGTCTATGGAGAAAAAGATGAAGGGGACCTTTTTACCCCATGTGTCAAAAGTTGTAGATCCGGTGGTTGGCTCATAAACTATTGATCAAGTAAAGAAATATTTGATGGAAAATTATCGCTTGGAGGATGGAGAAGAAAGCTTATATGATCCCAAGGGTCATATTAGTTCCCTTATCAAATGTATGTCCCACCAAACGAACATGGAGGAGGATATAACTAGAAACTAACTCACAAATGAGGATATATTACAGAGTTTGAAAAAATGGAATATTTTGAGAAAAATTGAAGAGGAAAGGAAACATATAAAGGTCAGCCTCAGTTTTTCAATGAGATGACCAATGAGGTGATGAGGATGGAAGCATGTATCCTCAATTTTGATAAAATATATGGGAAACATGTCATTGATACACTACAGGATATAAATCCCACACCACAAGATGTGAAGCCTCATCTACGGCCATATAGGAAGGTAATCATTCAAGATTCCTCTAATTCAGAAACCACTCCTAACCCCCCTCCACAAAAGAAGAAAAAGAAAGAAGAAGTGGTGACCATTGAAGATTCAGATAAAATTGGTAACACGGAGGAGGGGGAAAGTGTGCCTAATACATTGAGGAATGATGAGGAAGTTGACAAGCCTCAATATCCCTTAGAGTATCAAGAATAAGTTCATGGTTACACAAGTCAACTTAATGAGGGAGAGAAACCCATTTATCTCACTGATGAGAAAGAAGCCATTACTTTAAGATTCCTTGATGATGAAAAAATTATTGAATCCCAAGAGTTAAAGGATTTTTGGATTCAAATGAAGATGAAATAATTTTAAGAGATAAAACACACTAGCAAATTTTTGTCCAATTTTCGACGCGAGTTAGTCAATTTTTTGATGTAGGTTTGTTGACCAAATGACTACTATTATCATCAAATGTTTTTCGTTGATTATGTGACACAACAAGTTTACGTCAAACTACCGACCATCCTAGTGGTCAAATGTTCAACGATTCCAATGTCAAAATAACCAAAGGGGTGGTGAAGAATGACCCACATATCCTTGATCATTTTTGACCACCATTGGTTTTTTTGGTCAATCTATCGACTGCCGCATACGTCGAGACTATAGAATTCCTGTCAAATCATATCGTTGATCATTTTGGTTTCCATTGAACTATCAACTTTAGCATGCATCGAGACTGTAGCATTCCTATCGAATCATATCGTTGATCATTTTGGTTGTCGTCAAACTATCGACTTCAGCGTGCATCGAGACTGTATCTTTCCCATCAAATCATATCATTGATCATTTTGGTTGTCATCAAACTATTGACTTCAACATGCATTGAGACTGTGGCATTCCCATCGAATCATATTGTTGATCATTTTGGTTGCCGTCGAAAAAGTGACGACATATTCATTTTTTTTTAAAAAGTAATATATATATATATTAATCATCTATTAATATATTATAATAGGTTGATTGTCTTATGAATATGCTTGGATTAATGTTCTTGAATGAATTTTCAGTCAAGAAGTGTGTTCTTGAATGAATGTTGAGTATTATAGATAATTGTGAGAAATGAGCATAGAAGAAGGTATAAGGAGCCACCATGTAAAGACATCCAAAATCACTTGGAAAATATCAACATACCCGTATATGGTAAATTAGGCAATTGTTTACCTAAATAAGTTACATAAGTTGGATACATATCTCCACTCTCCCATTTCTAGCTTTAGTTGTGCATTTCATAAAATTTGATTTCCTATGGGATTGTTTTTATAATTTAACCATGCACATTTACCTTGACCCCTTGATGTCATTAGTTTAACCAATTATTTCTTCCTACAGTTTAGTTAAATCTTCATCTAGATACAAATATGAATCTTTTCTAAGACTCATTTTGCTTAGAATCTAGTTCCATCCTCAACTCTCATCACATGACAAGTTTAATAGGCCTACAACATTCTTCTCTTATATTTTCAATAATACTCGAAAGTTTTTCTTCCTATTTTGGTTTGTCTATAAGAATTATGTTTTCAAATCCAGCATATCTTGTTTATCCAGTGATAATTACATTTTTCCTCTACCATATCTTTCATTGTGTTATCTTTATTATAATCTAAATATCTTGTATTTGCCTCTTTTTCCTTTTCTATTGAACTCTCCACCACTTCTACACATGATTTGACCTCCTCTAAGTGGTTTCTCGTGTTACACCCCACATGTTTTATTGTTGTGATATGTGTGTTCCTTCCTTTACAAAATTTAGATATTTGGTTAAGTCTATGCTTATTTTGGTTGATCCTTATTTAGTTTTCTATTTATGTTTACCTTCCTAGAATGCAAACACAATGCACTTGTAGATCTTAGTTTAAATTTTATAGTTTTTTGTTTAGAGGATACTGTACGCCTCTTTTGTGATTCGTGGTTCCCAAGATTTCCAAAGGTGGGGGTTAGTAGCACCGGTTTGCAATGATAGAAATAAAATACACAAAGCTACCAATAACGAATGCTTAAAACGTAACCAATAAAATGTACAAGAAAAGAAAGGAAAACAAATGAATGCAAACCCCAAAGTGCTTGAAGCTTCTATTGTCTCTCTCTACTCCTTCTGAAACACTATTTTTTGATGCTTAGTATTGGTGTGGGCAACGTCTATGACTTGAGAAGTGTTGAGAATTTGATACTTGAAATATGTGCGTGATCACAAGATGGATTGAATGCTAGAACAAAACTAACGGATTAATGGTGCACGAGAGCTTGAAATCCTAGATCCTTAAAATGGTTATGAAGGGCTCATTATATAAGAATTAAGGATGATATGAACGGTTGAGATCAATCCTAGAGATAGGGAGATGAACGGTTGAGAGTAAAGAGAACTGGAGAAGCCATAAGTAAACTCCACCTCTTCAACTGAGAGAGAGGAGATAGAGTTTGGTTGACTGAAGAGCTAATTGTAAGTTACCTTTTAGAACTGAAGAGGTGGGTGGAGTTATCCATGTGAACTAGAGAGATGGGTGGAGTTACCCATGTGAACTGAAGATATGGGCGGAGTAACCCATGTGATTTGATTAAAGATTATCTCTTTAAAAATAAATAAATATTTAATTCATTTATGTAATTAAAGTTTTCAACATGTGAGATAATTGAATTCTTTTTGATTTAGAATTGCTTTATTGATGAAATTAAATTAATTTAATTGAAATTAATTTAAGGAAGAATTTAATTAATAAGTTTAAATCTTTCAACTTAAACTATAGGAAATTGAATTTAATTAATTAATTAATGGTAATTAATCAATTAAGGTTAATTAATTAAATAAAATTAAATATTTAATTAATTTTGGGAATTTGATTGGATGATTTGGAGAATGAATTTAGAGGAAAATAGATGGTTAATTAATGATTAAAAAACTATTAATTAATAGATGAAAATTAGTGTTTTTAATGTAAAGTTGCAAGCCTATCCATTTTAGGGTTTCTACATTTGCACCTCTTTGATGCAATGTGATTCATCATGTTTTGTCAGAATTTTCAGATTTGATCCCGTCCCAGCTTGCTCCAGTGACCACAGGTGGACTATATGCCCTGTCAAAAAATTAAGCATAGAAAAAGCGTCAAATGAGCATTACTTTGTTGAAAATAAGAATCACTATATGATGATGATGAATGAATTCCTATGTTAGTTATGATGTTATTGATGATGGATGCATTGATTATATGATCTACTATGCACATGTTTTGGATTTTTCTTATGTAATAATGAATGCAATCTACTAAGCAAAAATATCTGAGTAATGCATGTGTTAGTTAGAAGGAAGTAGTTTGGAATGTTCTCTAGGATCGATTGATAGATATGAATTGATAGAAAGTATGGTTGAAAATTGATAGATATGAATTGATAGAATAGATGGGTGACCCAAGTCACTGCCGCGTTTCCAATTTTTGTCATCATTGCATCTTTTTATGAAATTTCGAAGAGTGTCTAATGCATCCAGATCACATACCATCTAGATAATGCATGACCTCTTGATAACTAGAAGGAGTAGAGAGATTGAATAGAAAGAGAATTTAGTGCACCCAAATATTGAACATCTAGGTTTAGCTATGTTCCTTGTTTGAAAAGAAAGAGAGCCAAAAGTACCCAGATATTGACCATCTGGATATCGCTTTGCCCTTTGAAGAAACTGAACAAAATAAAAAAAACAAAACCAAGATAGAACTCCAATGTACCTAGAGTCCATCTAGATAGCACCCGTGAGCTCTTGATTTTGAAAAGAAAGACCAAAAAACCAAGTAAGAATTCCAATGCACCCATAGTCTATCTGGATAACACTATGAACTCTTGATTTTAAGAAGAAAGCCCATAAAAACCAAGATAGAAATCCAATACACCCAGAGTCCATCTGGATATATTTGGATATCCCTATGATTCTATTGGTAAATAAACAAGCATATAATAGAGAAGGAATGTCCAATTCTTTCCCAAGGTTAAGCTTAGATCGTGGAACTGCGTGGATTTTTATGAAATTCTGAAGAGTGTCCAATGCATCCATTTCACATACCATCTGGATACCGCCATGAACTCTTAATAACCAGAAGGAGTAGAAAGATTGAATAGAAAGAGAATTTAGTGCACCCAAATATTGACCATGTGGGTTCAACTATGTTCCCTATTTGAAAAGAAAGAGAGCCAAAAGCACCTAGATATTGTCCATCTGGATACCGCTTTTCCCTCTGAAGAATCCAAACAAAAGTAAGAAAATAAAACCAAGATAGAACTCCAATGTACCCAGAGTCCATCTGGATAGCACCTATGAGCTCTTGATTTTGAAAAGAAAGACCAAAAAACCAAGATTTAATTCCAATGCACCTAGAGTCTATCTGGATAACACTATGAACTCTTGATTTTAAGAAGAAAGCCCATAAAAACTAAGATAGAAATCCAATACACCCAGAGTCTATCTAGATATCACTATAATTCTATTGGTAAATAAACAAGCATATAACAGAGAAGGAATGTCCAATTCTTTCCCAAGGTTAAGCTGAGATCGTGGAACTACGTGGCTGCTAGATAAGTGAGAGCGCCTACCACATTTATCCTAATTCATCATGGCCCTAAAATCAAAGTAGACATTCAACATACAACAATCAAAGAAAATAAGTCATGATCCATCATAGCTACTCTCCTCACTTGGTGGATCATGGAGTAGCGTAAGAACATAACCGCCGAATATAGACTGACATCTGACCAACTGACTGACCTAGTCAAAATTTTGATTGTTCCTTGATTCAGTTGGATTCTCTTGATTGGCTCGACTCTTTTGATAGGATTGATTGGCTTGATTGATTTGATTGTGTTTGGTTTTAGTAATAGATGACTCATATAAGATTGACCTGTCTGGTTTTGAGCATATCCATCACTGTGTAAGATGATTGATTGATTTTGGTCATTTTTTTGGTGGCTGATCAAGCTGTGTCAGAAGGGCCCAATGCTGATTTGCAAAGCTCATGGTTGTGACATTTGATAGATAGGATTGGTTGCCAGTTTGCTTGCTGATAGATTGATAAAGTTGTGTCATATGGGCCCAATGCTGATTTGCAAAGCTCGTGGTTGTGACATTGATTGACTGGGCTTGATCGCCCTTTTCTCTCTTGATAATTGAGTCAGTTTTATTGCTTGGGATTTTGCAATTTTTTTATTTTTTTGATGAAGATTGATTTTTTTTTCAGGGCATTTTGATATTTTTAGGATTTTGATGAGTTTTCTAATTTTTAGGGATTTTTGATGAGTTTTTGATTTTTTTTGGATTTTTTCAAGACATTTAGAATCGCCCCTTAGTCTGGTGGACCAGTACTAACCATGGATAAGTGTTGGTTCTCAGAGGGGATTATGCTTCTGGATATAGCTTGTGTAGTAAATCTTGCATTTGAAGTATGCTCAAGCTTTTGATTTTGGAGTTCATTGATGGTGAAGCTGTATTTGAACACTTGGCGCTTGTTTGTCAGGTTTTCACCAAGGTACCTACTCAATAGCACTTGTTTTCTAGGTTTTCACTGAGAGAGAGATTTTGTTTCTCTTTAATTTTTTTCTCTCTTTTTATTTATTTTTTTTGTTGTCGCCAAGGTGCCTGTTTGCTAGGTTTTCACCAAGGTAACATTTTGTATTTTTTATTTTTTTTGGTATTTTCTGGATATGTAGATAGTTGCCTTAACCATTGAGACCTCAAGTGTAGAATCTCTTGAGGTGCATTTTGTTTATGTATCTAGGGAGCTGATCTCCTTCTGGTGTTGCTAGTTGGTATGCCACACTCTGGGTAGAGTTGACAATGACATATGGTCCTAGCCAATTAGGCTCAAACTTTCCTGGTTTCACTTGCTCTGCTTGGTTATTTTGATTTTCCATGAGGACAAGGTCTCCTACTTCAAATGTTTGTGGCCTCACCTTCTTATGATAATTCCTTCTAGGGTGATTCTGATAGCCTTGTAAGTGGTTGAATGCATTTTTTCTTCTTTTGTCTAGTAGTTCTTGTTCACTGAGCCTTGCTACTATGTAGTCTTTATTTGAAATCAGGTTCTTTAATGATATCCTTAGGGATTGCATTTCCACTTTGAGGGGTAGGACCGCCTCTGATACATATACTAGGGAGAAAGGAGTGGCTCTTGTAGGTGTTCTCATGCTAGTTCTATTTACTCATAATGCGAGACTAAGCTATAAATGTCAGTCTCACCCTGATCCATTCACTATTTTCTTCAAGATTTTCAAAATGGTCTTGTTTGTCACTTCATCTTGGCCATTACCGTGAGGATTATATAATGAAGAGAACCCTTTCTTGATTTGGAATTGTTCACATAGCTCTTCAACACATTTTTTTTGGAAAGGTATACCATGACCTGTCAGCATGGTTTGAGGAATTCCATATTGAGAGATGATGTGGTTGAGTATGAACATTGAGATCTGCTTTCCAGTTATGTAAGTGAGGGGAATTGCTTCCACCCACTTAGTGAAGTACTCTATTTTTTCTATGATGTATTTATGTCCATTAGCGGAAGATGGTGTAATCTTGCCCACTAGGTCAAATCCCCACATAGAAAATGGTAATGGTGAAGTGATAGGATTTAGTTCTTGGGCTGGTGCATGGATGAGGTCTCCATGAATTTAACATTGCATACACCTTTGTAGATACTTGTTTGCATCTGTCTCTACTGTGGGCCAATAGTATCCCATGTAGATGATCTTTTTAGCTAAGTTGTTTCCACCTCCATGGGTTTCACAAATTCCTCCATGTACCTCATACATAGCTCTCTGGGATTCCGTGGAAGTGAGACATCACAATAGCTTTCCATCTAGAATTCATCTATATAGAGTAGTTAAGAGGATGGTATACCTAGAGGCTTGGTAGATGAGGAAATTTTTCTGGTTTCTAGATAAATCGGGAGGTAAGACACTAGTTTGGAGGTAATTATACACATCATGGTATTGTGGGGTTTCAGGACCAACAAGGACGCATGTTGATTCTGTGATTGGTGCTTGATGTGATGGCATCATGAGTTTCTCCACTAGAAACTGGAATTGGGTTTCATTGCTTGGCATATCGATCAGTGATGCTATGGTAGCCATCACGTCTGTAGCTTTGTTTTAATCCCATGGTATTTTCTTGAAGAAGACGTATTGGAATTTAGTGCGCAAACTATCCATCTGTGCTTTGTATGGTATTAGTTTCTCATGTTTTGTCATATAATCATTGTTGACTTGGCTAATGACCAACTGCGAATCTCCGTAGACCTTAAGGTTCTTGATTCTCCATTGAATTTATGTCTTTAATCTGATGACAAGTGCTTCATATTTTTCTATGTTGTTTGTGCATGAGAATTTGAGTCTCAAAATATTTTGGAATTGCATCATTATTCATAGTGATGAGTACTATTCCTACCCCCACACCATAGTTCGTGCATGACCCATCAAAGTATAGTTTCCATAACTCAATTTCTGGTTGTAGTGTCATAATAGACTCATTAGGAAAGTTGGAAATGATAGGCTGATGATCTTGAATAGGTGCCTCTACTAGTTGATCCGCAATCACTTGACCTTTGATGGCTTTCCTATCTACATACTCAATGTCAAACTCGCTTAAGCTCATTACCCATTTTGCAAGTCGTCTAGTGAGTGCTAATTTTCTTAGGAGATACTTTAAAGGATCAATATGTGCTATCAAATTTGTTTGGTGACTCAACATGTAATGCCTCAGCTTCTGGGAAGCAAAGACAACTGCGAGGCATGATTTTTCAATTGGCGTATAGTTGAGCTCATATCCTACCAATATTTTTCTTAAATAGTAGATAGCTCTCTCCTTACCTGTGTCATCATGTTGTACTAGAAGGACACGTAATGCTGATTTCATTGCCGAGATATATAGAAGTAATGGTCTACCTTGGACTTGTGGCACCAATATAGGAGACTTGAGTAGATAGTCCTTGAATATTTGGAATGCTTGTTCACATTGTTGTGTCCATATAAATTTGATATCTTTATGTAGTAGATGTTGGAATGGGTGGCACTTGTCTGCTAGCTGAGCTATGAAGTGCCTGATTGATTGGAGCCTTCCTTGTAACCCACTTAGTTTCCTTAGGTTGGTCGGTTGTGGCATGTCCAATATTGCTTTGAATTTCTCTGGGTCTACTTCAATGCCTGTATGTGACACTATGAACCCCAATATATTCCCTGAAGTGACCCCAAATGCACATTTATTTGGGATTAAACAAACTTTGTATTCCTGCATTTTGTCAAAGATTGGTCCCAATACTTGTAGATGATCCTTTTGAAGCATTGACTTGGGTAGTATGTCACCAACATAATCTTCCATTTTCTTGTGGATTAGATCATGAAAGATAGTTGTCATGGCCCTTTGGTATGTTGCTTTGGCATTTTTTAGACCAAATGACATGACGGTCCAACAATAAGTGCCCCAAGGACATGTGAAAGCCATTTTGTGTTGGTCCTCTGGTGTGATCCTTATTTGATTATACCCTGAAAATCCATCCATGAGTGATAGCATTTGATGTCCAACAGTTAGATCTACTATCATATCGATGTTAGGAAAAGGAAAGTTGTCCTTGGGACAAGCTTTGTTAAGATCTCTAAAGTCTATGCAAATTTGAATCTGAACATTGTGCTTTGTAACTGGTACCAGGTTAGATATCTAGTTTGTGTATGGGATCAGTCTTATGAACTTAGCATCCAAGAGATTTTTCAATTCTACCTTGACAAGCAATGCAACATGGAGATGTATCTTTCTTATTTTCTATTTGAAAGGTTTGGCGTTGGGTAGCAACAAGAGATGATGCAACACAAGCTCTGGATCTAATCTTGGCATATGTGAGTAGGACCATGCAAAATTGATCATTCTTTCATTGAAGAAACTGATGAACTATTCTCTCTCCTCCGAGGTGAGTGATTTTTCCAAGTAGATGTTCTTTGGGTTCTTGTCATCTCCCAAGTTGACTTCCTTTGTTTCTTATACTAACAATGCTGAATTTTCCTTTGTCAAGGAGAGGAGTTGCTTCTTTCCATCTTCTAGCACCTCAGTGAGGTTTTCACTAGAAGATACATCATGTTTTGTCTTTTTATCATTTTTTGTGTCAGTAAGTGCCTTTCAGTTTTCACTTACTGATGATTCTTTTTTTATTTTTCGATTTGTTTTGATGACTGGAAAGAGGGGCTTCCTCCCCAAAGTATGTTGATCTATCGAGGTCAATGGAGAAACCTTCTTTATGGTCTCCTAATGGCATTCCCTCTCTAAGTCCCATGAAATCTGTGATAGCCTTATCATTCTCAAAGACATCCATACTAGGCAGTCCTTGTTGATCCCGCTCTATTAGTTTTGGGTGTACAAGATGGCCCTCATGTTGGGTTGACTCTATTTGGTTGAAGGGGACTATGGAGATGGTTTCGACAAACCTAGACTATGATGTGGATGCACCACCTAAGGAATTTTTATCAACATGTTTATCGATGCAGGGTTGGTCGTCATTGGATAGTTGGTCAAATAGGTTGTCAAGGTGTATGGTGGTGGCTAACCGAGGGGAATAGTCTAGGATCGAAGGTTTGGAGTCATGAAGGGATCTCCACTCATAATCAGGTTCACCAAAATGTATGCCTCTTTTGTGATTCATGGTTCCCAAGCTTTCCAAAGGCGGGGGCTAGTAGCACCGGTTTGCAATGATAGAAATCAAATACACAAAGCTACCAATAACAAATACTTAAAACGTAACCAATAAAATGTACAAGCAAAGAAAGGAAAACAAATGAATGCAAATGTCAAAGTGCTTGAAGCTTCTATTGTCTCTCTCTACTCCTTCCAAAATGCTATTTTTTGATGCTCAGTATTGGTGTGGGCAGCGTCTATGACTTGAGAAGCGTCGAGAATTTGATACTTGAAATATGTGTGTGATCGCAAGATGGCTTGAATGCTAGAACCAAACTGACGGAGTAATGGCGCATGAGAGCTTGAAACCTTGGATCCTTCAAATGGTTATGAAGGGTTTATTATTTAGGAATTAAGGATGATATAAACGGTTGAGATCAATCCCAGAGATAGGGAGATGAACGGTTGAGAAGGGAACTGGAGAAGCCATCAATAAACTCCACCTCTTCAACTGAGAGAGAGGAGATAGAGTTTGGTTGACTGAAGGGCTAATTGTAAGTTACCTTTTAGAACTGAAGAGGTGGGTGGAGTTACCCATGTGAATTGGAGAGATGGGTGGAGTTACCCATGTGAACTGGAGAGATGGGTGGAGTAACCCATGTGATATGATTAAAGATTCTCTTTGAAAATAAATAAATATTTAATTCATTTATGTAATTAAAGTTTTCAACATGTGAGATAATTGATTTATTTTTGATTTAGAATTGCTTTATTGATGAAATTAAATTAATTTAATTGGAAGAATTTAATTAATAAGTTTAAATCTTTCAACTTAAACTATAGGAAATTGAATTTAATTAATTAATTAATGATAATTAATCAATTAAGGTTAATTAATTAAATAAAATCAATTATTTAATTAATTTTGGGAATTTGATTAGATGATTTGGAGAATGAATTTATAGGAAAATAGATGATTAATTAACGATTAAAAAACCATTAATAAATAGATGAAAATTAGTGTTTTTAATGTAAAGTTGCAAGCCTGTCCATTTTAGGGTGTCTACAGATACATTTGAGTTATATTGAAAATTTGTAAGTTGAAAATAGCTCAATTAATAACTATATGCTTGTCATGATGTGAGTAATGCATTCTATTTTTAGTGTGAACCAAGATGTATTACAAATTTTGAAGATAAAAAAATGTATGGTTCAAGTTGAATATGAAATATTTTGTACTTAAATTTATGGTATGATATTTTCCACTAGAATTAGTTATCTACTGTATAAATATAATATATTTCTTTTTATTAATATTTTCATTGAAAGTATAGTAGTTGAATTAGAATATGATCTAGAATGCTTACAAATCTAATTACTTATCCCTTATAATATTTTCTTGAACATCAATTTGATAATTAGAAGGATAACACCAATAGATGGATTTGTTTGTTAATCCTCTCTCTAAATTTGATTTGTATGGAAAGTTGCTTAAGTGTAACTTTCTTGGATATAATTGATTCTTAGTGTGTTAAGGACTTAGACATATAATAGATGACACCTAAACTTACTTTATAAGTACCTAAAGTAAAGGTTTGAACTTTAGTATTGTAATAACACAAATGTTAAAATAACAAATATACATATGGTTGTGAATAACACGATCAAATTAAGCAAATTTTTTCATTCTTACTTATGACCCTTGATGATATGATTTATATCTCTTAAAACTACTTAGAAATGTTCTTCTAATCATTACATCTAACTGAGTGTTTTATATTTGTAATCACAATATTTTCTCCCCACTGAAGACATTGACCAAATAGTCACATATCTCTGCACTTACAACATTTTAATAACATTGTTGTTATCATTGTTCTTACTATCATGTTAAGCTTGCGAACATTATTTTTCTATGCATTGTATATCAATATGTTCATAATAATAACAATCATGATTTCATCTCATATAACTATATAATGATCTTTGACCTCTACTTTCTCTCTATTTTATTGATCATCGCAAATGTAATGTGATTTATGTAATAACATGGTAATGCAATTGTGATGTAATTATATGCAAATGCAAGGCTAAATAACAATATGAAACATGTAATGTATGTGGACGTGTCTAAGAACTTGGGATGATTATGTGAAGATAATGTGATATTCATCTGTTATGCATATATGTATGATAGTATGATGCTGATGTTATGTATATACTATATAGGCATGACAATTTTATTATTTTATAATTGTTATGTATATGTGCATGACAAAATGTAGATATGGTATGATCTATCATGGATGTGTCAATACAGAGTAATAGATGTATGAATGCAAAGTATGAGAATGTAGCTTGGTCACTAAATGAATGAAATGCATAATATGAAGGTGATTACAAGATGATGGGTGGCTTCAACAAATAAAGTCATCAACCCCTCATATAGCCAACATGTTATGGTGAGATTTATAAGTGATCATGGAGGTCACTCATAAATGGTATCACAAACATTTTTTCTACATGGTGGATGGATGGCGTGGTGATTGTCTAGCTCCTCAATAATCACAACTTTATTGATTTCTTACAGAAATGCAGATTATGTACATGAGACAAGGTTTGTCAACTCCTTGTCAAACTTAATTAAAAATTATAACTGATTTCAGAATATTGAGGATATCACAAAAAGATAACTGATAATTTGTAAATTAATATATACTAAATTGAAAACATTGTTGGAATTAATGGGAAGTGTGTACTGAGAGGGGAGGGGTGAATCAGTACCTCTAATTTTTTTTGTATCTTTTAACCTTTATCCTTTGAATAATTAATTGTATATCCAACCATCTATTCTATGCTATCTTGATGTAAGATTTATCAATTCATAAACTTAATCAAACATGTGAACATTCATAGAAACATTGATGAAAGTAATTGAAACATAACACAAGATATGATAACACAGAAAACTCATATTAGGAAGTAAAAACTGCGGTGGGGATGGCACCCACAAATTCTTCACTATCTGTAAATTGGAAGGGGCCAGTTAAGGATTACAATTTGATCACTTCTGATGATCTACCATGTTAGGATTATTTGTTGAGACATGTTAAAGTCTACTCTATTAAGAGCTTTAGCAACACTTTTTAGTGTGCACACGGTTAAGAGATTTACAATTGGATGGTTAAATCCACCTTCCTTGAAAGGATTTTTACACTTTGCTTCACTTGCTAGAATACAAGAAAATTACACTTTGACCTAGTGTATGCAATCTCCTATTTTTGATTATAGATCCATTTAAGATTAAATGTATAAGTATATCACCTAATGTGATTGAATAATACCTCTATTGCTCGGTAGCCTCTATTCTTGGTTCTTGATAACCAGATTCACCTTTTATTGTTCTGGTTCTTGAAACTTTTAGTTTGATCCATAGATGTGCTCGTAGGCTTCATTCATCCTCTCATCCATAATCACATCATACATAATGAATGATTACAACATCTATTTATAAGATAGATTGACCTAATTAAGTTTCACATAAAATAATATTAACTCTAAGATCATAGGTTTACAACTTGACCTTGATCTCCTAGTCTATGTGTTTTAAATCAGTTAGACTGATTAAAACACTTACATTAATGTTTCTTGTCCCTAAATAAATGGTTTTAAAACAAATTAAGACTCTATAAATAGAATAAGACTGTTTTATCTAACGAGGAAGTCAGATCCACTTTTTGTGGGCTTCAACTGAATTTCAGTTTTTGTCGATTGGTTATGCTCTGAAGTCAGTTAGACTGTCTCTCAGTGTTCCTTTCTTGAACTGTCTCTTGGGTTCCACTTTAACTGTTCTCTCAGTTTGCACTTTGTCCTTCTTGTTGGGTTCCATTGTCGGGTTCCTCTTTATCCTTTCCACTTTGCATTTTCGATTTACACACAAAACTATGTCGTCGATTTTCTTTGTACTTACCAATTTTTAGTGATCTTTGATATCTATATTTTTGGTTTTCTCTTTGTCCCGTCTTTCGGTGTATATTTACCAAAGATCATCTTTGCATACTAATGGAAAAATAATGTCATCAATCTCTCCTTTTGACATTAGTTTCAAAAATTAATATGTGCAAAATACTAACAAAATGTTTACTATATACATCATATATATTCCTTAGTCATTTTATGACTCTCCCTATGTATATGCCGGTATAGTATAAGTGTATGTACATGATACTTTGATCTTTTTCACCTTGTGCTATATATATCATATCATAGAATTATACTCCCTTTTTTGTTCTTTTTCTGTATTGTATAGTTTCCTATCTATGCATATCATTATTTTCCCCCTTTTTTGATATTAAGGGAAAAGGTGTATACCTTATAGCTTATCAAAGATGTGAGAGTGTGATGACTTAATGTACTCCATCATCTTCTCCCATTGGTCCTTCAGGTTGTCTAGAGCCATGTGCTCGAGGGTGATCCTTGAATGCATATCATAGATGTTGTCTTCTACAGACATCTCGGGGGTGGCTATTAGATGTCTTGCTGAACTGATATGTTGTTGAAGCAGTGTGAGATTTGGTAGAAGTTGAGCCTAGAGCTCGGTGACCTCTTCCCTGAATTATGTTTCTGCTTCCCACAGTTCTTGTCTTAACCTTTTTTATCTCAACAATATTTTCATAATGCAACTTTATTGCATTGTCCTTGGTGGTTAAGATTTTAGTACTAGTAGCTAGATCAAAATCTAACTTTGCTATCTTATCACTATGCTCCTTAGTGAATTTGTTAAGTGTGCTCAATTTTTGTATCAAGGAAATAGCTTCAACAATTATTGGATATAATTCACTTACTAATTCTAAAAGATTTACCTTGTTTACTGCCACTTCTTGCTTGATCTTTTCAAAAAGTTTGTGCTGATATTTATGCTCTGCTCTCTCCTCAATTGCCTTTTCTGCATCAATGTTCTATGTTGTAATGGCCTCAGTGAGAGTGGCTAGTTGATCAAGGATAGGTTTATTTTGATCAACATCAAAATTAGGTACAATGTGATACAAGATGTCACTAGTTGTTTCTAGTACCATGGAGTCTTGGTGTTTCTTACTTAGCTTCTCCTATAGTGCCTTCCTTTGGCATATTTCACCGTATTGTTTAAGTGCTTCATAGTCCAGTGTAGTTGGGTCACATTTGGGTATCTCAATTATCTTATCTAGAGTGACTTACAACTTACTCTTTTTGGATTTCTTCTTTTTCTTCTAAGTTTCACTTGAGTGTAGGACCATAGTCATCTTCTCGGCTTTGTCTGTTGTGCTGGATGAAGTGATTTGTGGTGTTGCCTCTTTTTTTTTTTGTGCCTCGGTGTCAGCTTCTCAGTTTTGAGTGGATGTCTCCACATCAATCTTTACATTATCTGTAGCAACTTTTTTGGTTACCTTAGGAATGTCATCTTTTTTTTTCTCCTTCATTAGTATCCTTATATACTTCATCTTCCTTTGTTTGTGCATCCTTCATAGTGATGTCTCCATCTATTTTCTTTAAATCTCCTTCTATACCCTTGTCAGTTTTGGTTACAATTTGAGTGTCTCTGATGACATTCTGGTAATTGGTGTTGTCTTTCTTTCCTTCATCCTCTGCATCCTCAGGAATGATTGGATCTATTTTAGGTGATTTGTCTTTTTCTTGAAGTATATTGATGGTTTGCATCAGTATTGGCATCTTGCTTGATATGTTCACCTGTGAAGTGTCAAATGTTGTACCCTATTCATCGGTTTTGTCCTTGGTAACAGTGACATTTTCATCTTTTTGTATTTCTTCTGTTGGATCATCAGTTATGTCAATGACTGTGTTGTCCACAATGTTTTCCATAGTGGTGTCCGACCATGTCTCATCTGCAACATCTATATTTTTGTTGCCTATGGTGTCCAGTTCCTCCTTGTCCAATTCAACATTTGTGATGATGATTAGTTTTGTTCTCTCAGTAGCTTGATCATTCTTGATTTCCTGATTCTCAGTTAGAGCTCTTTGTGGCTTGGGACTTGTAGCCTTTTCAGGAATATTAATTATTTTCCTCCATTCGGCTTCACTTTTTAGGTCTAACTCTAGTAGATGTCCTTTTAGCACTTGGTAGGATCTCATCTTCAGTGAGAACCTTTTGGAATGAGCCCTCATCATTTATTTTATTTCCTCTATTTTGGATTTGGGAGGCATGACTAATACTAGGGCTCTTTCCCTGATTTATTTCTCAGAGTGCAAGGAAAAAGTCCATCTTGCCAATAGCTTGTCTTGAAGTTATTTGGGAATTTGGTTTGGCAGTTGTATTGGGAGGTATTTGTATATGCACATCATTTCAATTATTTCCTCCTCAATTTTATTTTGATCCAAGGGATCCAATGTTAACCATTGCTTGACCTTCCTACCTTTTGCATTACCTGTTTTGATAATTGAGGCACATATTTCATCAACTATTTTAGGTATCTTGTTCTTTTCCTCTTGAACACCTTCATCTTTTTCTGTATCCTCAATATCTTCTCTGGTTCAAATGAACTTTCTTCTTTTTTTTGGCCCTCTTTTCTGTGTTACCGGTTTCCTCTTGTAGGTCCTTACTTGACTTTTCTTCAAGGGTGAAGGACTTATGTCCTTAGCTGTCTGACTTATTTTTCTTGAGGAAGTTGTGGTTTTTAGCTTCTTAGCTAGTGTTGGCAATAGAGTCTCTGACCCTGTAGACTCAGAGTCACTTACCTGCTCAGCCTAACCACCAGGTGAGTGTCCTTCGGTTTCTTCCTTTGTGAGCCACAACCTTTTCTTCAAGTTCTTTACCATTTTATCTTTCTTCCTGTCTATTTTCTTTACAACCAAGCCAGTTTTGATCTTTGCTTTGGCCTCTTCATAAGTGCCAAACTTTGGTTGTGTTTTATCTAAGGGTTCATTTATCAATGCATTGATTGCATTAGATGCTTGATCAATGTTTACCTCATAGTCTAATGGTTGTAACCATGTTGTACTTGGTACAATAGGTTTGATGTATGTGTGGTTGGTGTCAACCATGAAACATATATCATTCTTGAATTTCTCAATAAGTTGCTTTGGGATCCTTACTCTTTTCTGCATTCTGTCCTTGAATCTAGTAAAGTACTCATCTATAATTGTCTCAAAGTTGTCTCCTAGTGATGCTATGTATTCACCGATCTGTATGGTGACTAGTCTTGTAGTATCCCATTTTACATTTCCTACTGATGGAAATGATTCTTGGAAGTAAAAGAAAATGCACATGATACGTGAGCCAAACTTACATGTATTTGTCTTTGCATTTCTGATTGTTCTCAAGTTTTCTTCTAACTAGTTAAGTAGAAGTTCTGATAGATCCAACTGAGTTCCCTTCTTTACAATTTTATATGTTGTATTCACTTCTCTGGATGCTATGTTGTTCATCCTACTAGCTTTAAATAATTTTTAGCCTAGGACACATGCTCCAAATTTTGGTTCATCATCTATGATAGTGGATACCTTGAGTCCTCTGCCATCACACTTGGCTCCTTTGTTCTTTTCAATCTCAGCCTTGGGTGTGTGTTTCAATGCCTTTACCTTATCGGTTATAGGATAATCGGTGATTGCATCAATAACATCTTAGGTTATCATTTTAGGATCATCCTATCATAGCTTATGATTGTGAATTCTGCTCACTACTAACCGAATCCACTCGGTCTTGAATACCTTTGGAAAAAATAGGGAATTTGTGAGCCCTTTCACTTCTATGTGTTTGTGCTCATCTTTTATGGATCCATCCTCATTACATAGCTTCTTGAAATCTTGTTCCACCTCTAAGTCACCAATATCTGCAATCTTGCAGTGTATGTATGCTCGCATGTCTTCGACGAGAAATACCCTAGCTGGTATTCGTGAGAATGCTCCAGCATTGTTAGGTTGTGATGAAACCTCATGGAAAATCTTGTAGTGGGGTTCCTCATAGGTAGAATTCTTGATAAGTTTAACCTTATCTTTCTTGATGTTCTTTAGTTTGGTGGTTCTTGAAGTTGTGGCCATTGTTTTAGAAATTTTAGGGCTTTTTATAAATGCATAAAATAGAGTTATCGGTTTACGTAGGAACATACTTTTTAATACTATAGTGGTCACTAATCTATTTGGAGTGCTCTAGGTTGAGTTGAAGTCACTCTATGATGCTATCACTATGTGCTCAAATTTTGCTTTCGTCGCTCTTCTTTTCTCACTGGTGAATAATGAAACCCTTCCGTTGCCCTTTTATAGATGTTTGCCCTAAAAGTGAGTCATTAATGCTCAACCACTCCTTGGTGTGTGAAGACAAAGTCGTCGGGTTAAACACTAACTTCTCTTTTTGGTGACTACATGATGCTTTGGGGAAGTCATCTAGATTTTTTCTTTTACTGACAGGTTTCGGTGTTTTGCGAACAACCTATTCAACTTTCTTGATTACCAACGAGTCTCGGTTTACACTAGCAACTTAGCTTTTACATGTTAACCGATGATTCTTGGTAAGTGCAGATAGTTTCAAATTTGAGTGTATACGGATGGATTTCGGTATGTATTACCCAATGGAATAGTTATCATAGATTTTAACAAGTAATATTATGATGCATCTTTACTTATGCTAATTTGGCATTTCATCAACATATTATGGAACTGATGTAAAGTAATACTTAGTGTGATGTATTTCCATACTTACTTGTTCTACTTAGGTGGGGGTGGTGGTGTCACCAGATCCATTGGATAGGTGTCACCAATTGCATTGCTCGGTCCAGCTTCATCATTGTTTGAATCTTTTCTCCACATTTTGTCTCTCATCTTTCGGATGTCTTCAATGGTATTTCCATTGGGAAATGTGCTGTGATGACATGTAACTGATTGAATGTTTGATAATGTCCAGTTGAAGATAATGCAAGGCATTAAATTAGTTACTGGTTTGTATTATCATTTATGTCAACTTGATATCATCTGTACGGTCATGTACATAATGCCAAAGAATTCAGAGAATCAATGGAACAAAGGTAATGCTTTCAACAATGCATAAAAGTAAAGTATTCACTAAGTGACAGACAACACCGACGGAGTGCACACCATCGATCAAGGCAAAGTAGAAAATTCATAGTGATACCTGATGAGAAGAAGACAGTGTTGCTTGATGAAGCAAAACAACAAGATGCCCGACGAGTAAAAAATCCAATGATGCCCAACAGATGGAGATCCCAAAGCTAACTGGAGTCATGCTGATGGAACTATCAGTTGTCATTGACAACTAACTATAGAGTTGACTGACGGAACAGAGAGTTCAGAAAATGACAAAATATCAAGTTGGCAAGAGATAAAGATAGACTTAACTTGTTTTTTTCTTTGTTTTATTTGACCAGAGTTAAGTAATTGAATTAAAGAAGATTTATACAGTTGGAAAGAAGATAACTATGAGATAAATCAGGATTTATGCTTTAAATCAAATTGGTTGGATTGTTTTTCACGCCAAGAATCAAGAATCAAGAAACAGTGAATATCATGTCTATATAAGAGACAAGCTTAATTCATTTTCGAAGGACATTCACGATAAAGGGGATTAAGGGGAGTGAATAAAAAGAGGTTGTTGAAGAGATAGTGATGAAGAAGAAATTCATACAGTCTTGATCAATCAAGCTGAAGGAGAGCTAAAGAATTCTACAGACACCCACAAATAGTGAAGTATAGAATCACAGAGCAGAAAGTGTGGAGCACAAAGAATTGAATTGATACATTGATCAGAGAGGTAATGTACTTGAATAGATCTAAAAATTTGCAATTCAAAGCTACATTAGAAACAGGTCATAGTGTTTTAGTTTAACCATTGAAGCTTCAAGTCTCTTAATAGAGCAGGTCTTAATAGTCTTCTATATATTGAGGTACATCCCAAGGAGTCCCAAAAAGGTTGATTCATGAAAGTAGCATTGGATTTGCCCGATACCTATTGACAGTGTAAGAAGGAGACTAATTCAAGGATGGTAGCAATAGATGCCCAATACTAAGTGACAAACTCTATGTATAAAATCCTCTAACAAGGTCATACTTAACAGTGTGTTTGTAACCTTTAACAGGGTTGGCTCCTAACAAGGCTCACTTTAGAAGAGTGAAAATTTGGGGTACCGGTCCAAGTGGTTTTTCCCTTAACAAGGTTTCCATATTAAAAATTCATGTGTTATGTGTGTATGATTCATTTCTTTATTGTTTTGTATCTTGCATAGTTAACACTGGGTTGATTGGTATACTCTGCTTATTTACTGAGTTTTGGTAAATAGTTATAATACTTATCAGTAATCAAGGAGAATAAGGACAGACAAGGAAAACTGACAGATAGTAAAATCATTATTAGTATTTCATGGCATGAATCTTGCAGGGACTTAATAATCTAAGGTTTATTTGATTGGTGGTTAATGTTTGAAGGATAAAAGTTTGAGGCCACTGATTCACCCCCCCTCTCATTTATTACTACCAATTAGTATTAGAGCTTGTGTGCTTAGAAAAGAAGGTTTCAAGACCTAAGTCAAGATCATAAGATGAACATACGAGATGTGCCCAAGTTGAACAAAGATAATTTTGCTTCATGGCAAAGCAGGATAAGACTCCACTTATCAGGTATTGGTAATGATATTACTCAATTCCTAGATATTGAATATGTGTTTCCTATAGGAGTATTGACAGTAGATCACCTAAGAGAGAAACACGAACACAACTGCATGGTTATAGAACTTTCTTCCTCACTCTCTGATGCTGAATTTGAAGATGTCAAGGATTGCAAAACTGCAAATAAGATGTGGGACAAACTGAAGCTTGTACTTGGAGGTGATACAAGTGTTCTGAGAGCCAAGGCAGAAAGCCTTAGAGGAAAATTTGCTGATCTCAGAATGAAAGAAGGAGAAAATATCACATAGTAGAACTCAAGGATAAAAGAAGTAGTCAATGCTATACGAGGTGTTGGAGGTACACTTGAAGAAGAAACAATGGTAAGTAAAATCTTAAGAACCTTACTACCTGTATATGCTATTAGAATTTTTTCCATTCAAGAAATTAGAGTGGTAGCAAACAATACAGTTACTCTTGATAGTCTAATTGGTAGACTGATTTCATTTGGGATGAATAACTTTGATAAGAGTGTCTTACTAAACTTAGAATCTGCATTTAAGTCTTTTATGAGAATAAGCAAATCAATGTTGGAAAGTGACATTGCAAGCAATTGTTATTTTGTCATTGATGTCAAACCTTTACTGGTGAGACTATTGCTATCTGTTTGAGTACCATATGTATTATTGATGAAGAAGATTTAATAAGAAGACCAAGTGAATGATTGATTTAAGGTAATTCAAAGGGTATCTGATCAGTTGGCACTCTGGCAAAGTAATTAGTTGTTTATCTTTCAAAGAAAGTTTTTCTGGCTGTTTTGTGCCGAGCAATTTTGGCTTGTGCCGAGCAAAGTTTCTTGTGCCGAGTAAAGTTTCTTGTGACAAGAAAAAAGTTTCTTAATGCCGAGCACCATTGAAATTGCAGAGTGAAAATAGTAATGAAGGCCGACTTACAAAAGTTTGATTATTGATGAGATTTGAGATCTTTGGCTGACTTAGTTGATTTTATTGGGATATGTAATGTTAATTAAAGATTGATCCACGTCATTTGATGAATGGGTAACCATAATTAATACATGGTTTCAAGATTTAATTAGAGACTACTTTGGAGAAGTAAATGTTATGCAAAGATGGAATGATCCATTGGATCTGACCTAACCTAAGATCTACGATCTTGTTTAAAGTGGAAAAAGATTTATCTGACCTAGACAGAGAGGTATATGATAACCTCAGGGGTTATTCATTGTGTATGCAAGTAGATGAATGTATGTGTATGAAAAAGTTTTGCATAGTTGACTTACTGTTTAAGCATGATCTAGCACAGAAGGCAAAAGGAAGAGGAAGAAAGTTGCATGTGTGATTTATTGACATATTTCCAAGCCAATCAGAAGATTGAAATGACAATGTAGGCTATCCGGTAAGTTAACATCAGAGCAGTAATTGAATCTTAATTGTAAAGTAAGTTGTATGTACCAGATCACAAACTGTAGATTAATTTCTTACCATTGTATCAGTTAAATCCTGTAACAAGGTTGACTTAACAGTCATTTGTATAAATCCTCTAACAAGGTGACATTTAGATTGGAATGTTCTAAGTCCTCTAACAAGGCCACTCCTGACAGGGTGATTAAATCCTTTAACCACGTCATACCTAGCAGTGTGTTATTGTAACCTTTAACAGGGTTGGCTCCTCACAAGGCATCACTTTAGAAGAGTGAAAACTTGGTAGCATGTTACTGGTGGTTTTTCCCGTATTGGGTTTCCATGTTAAATAATTATGTCAACTTGTGTGAATGCTTATGGTTTTCTTTACTGTTATGTTACTACAAGATAATTTCAATTGACAATAAACTGCATGATTAAAGTTGTTAATTTATGCTACTGCTGCCGAGTAGATCTGAAGTACAGAAAGTTTTATTTACTACATCTAGACCTCAGGATAACTGATTCACCCCTCCCCTCTCAGTTATTCAAAATTCATTATAACAATTGGTATCAGAGCTTTGGTCTCCTGAAAATAGTTTGAAGGTACTTGGAGCGAAAAGATAAAGATGTATAAGGAGGTTCCCAAGCTGAACAAAGATAACTTACCTGCATGGAAGAGCTTGATGAAACTACATTTGGCTAGTATTGGACATGATGCTAAGAGACTTATTAAACATGCCTATGTACCACCTATTGCTCCTCTCTCAGCTGTACAACTCAGACAAAAGCATGAACACAATCAAGCAATGTTGGAGATCACCTCCTCATTAAGTTACTCAGAGTTTGATGATGTAAAGAACTGCATAAATGCAAAAGATATGTGGGAAAAACTTGCAACTGTCTATGGTGGAGACACAAATGTGATGAGGGATAAATCATAAAATTCTAAGAGGTAAGTTTGATGAGATGAATATGCAAGAAGGTGAAAATGTCATTTAGTACTATGGTAGAATAAAAGAAGTTGTAAATGCCATTAGAGGGGCTAATGGGACTATTGATGAGAACACCCTTATGAGATATGTACTGAGAACTTTACTTCCTATATATGCTATTAGAGTTTCTACAATTCAAGAATTGAGATGTACTCCTAACAATAATCTGAATCTGGAAAATCTGATAGGTGGACTCACTGCATTTGAAATGTCAAATTATGATAACTATAATCCACAAGGGATTGATTATGCTTTTAGATCACAGCTGGTTCTCAATAAATCTTAGAAAGGAAAGAAACATGTGGACATTGATAGTGACACTTATGATGATGATCTTGAAGAACTTGAAGCACTCATGGCAAAAAGAGTATCCTGAGGAAAAGGAAAATACAGAGGTAAAATTCCTATTATTTGTTTTTCATGCAACAAAGTTGGTCATATAGCTGCTAGATGTCCTGACAGGAATGAAAAGGATGAAAAAAGGGACAAAAAATACAAGGAATAAAAAGATAGAAAGGATGACCGAGAATTAAGGAAATATAAGGACTACAAAGACAAAGGTAAGAAATCCTGTTATATTGCTGAAGAAACTTCTGACAATGACACTGATAATTCTGATGCTAATGATATAGAAGTTGTTTATGTTGCAATGAAAGAAGATTATGATGATGATGAGAAAACTGCACTAATCTCTTATATGAGCAAAAATGATTGCTGGATCATTGACAGTGGTTGCTCCCATCATATGACTGGTGACCAAGATAAGTTTGAAACCCTAAACCAATGTAAAGGAGGATATGTAAAATTTGGTAATGATTCACCATGTCTTGTCAAAGGTAATAGACTGATTAATTCGACTGACAAAATTAGATGTGATGATGTGTATTGGGTTGATGATCTCAAATATAATTTACTGAGTGTTGCACAGTTGAACAATTCTGGTTACAAAGTTGAATTCCATCACAAAAGGCAAAGATCTATGATTCTACTGGAGAATTAGTTGGAAGTGGTGATAAGAAAAAAGGTAACTTATTTTATCTGGATTTATCTAAAGAAACATGTTTGTTTGCATAGTACAATGATGTTTGGTTATGGCATAATAGGTTGTGTCATGTGAACTTTGATAACTTGGTAAGCATAAGTAAACTGAAAAAGGTTAGAGGGCTACCTAAGTTAAAGAAACCTGAGAATGCTATGTGTAAACAATGTCAACTTGGAAACATGACTAAGTCTAGTTTCAAGAGTAAAACGTATGTAGCAGAGGAAATTATGGAATTGGTCCATACTGATCTCTATGGTCCCATTGGAGAAAGAAGCTACTGTGGTGCTAGATACTTTATTCTATTTTTTGATGATTATTTAAGGATGATGGTTGTAATGTTTCTCAAAGAAAAATGTGATGCATTCTAGTTATTTAAATGGTACTTAGCTAAAGTTGAAAAGGAAATAGGCAAAAGTTTGAAATGCTTAAGATCTGATAGAGTTGGAGAGTTTATTTCTAATGAGTTTAACAAGTTTTGTAATGACCAAGGCATAAAGAGACAGATGTCCGCACCCAGGACTCCTCCACAAAATGATATTGCTGAACGAAGGAACAGATCTATTATTGACTGTGCAAGAACACTAATGATGGAGAAAAATGTTGCACAGAAGTATTGGAAAGAAGTTGTAAGTACTACAGCCTATACACTAAATAGAGTTCAAGTCAAGAAAGGTACAAATGCTACACCTTATGAACTTTGGTATGGTTATGCACCTAGTGTAAAGTATTTTAAAGTCTTTGGAAGCAAATGTTTTATACTGAAAGATAACAGAAATGGAAAACTAGATGCTAAAGGTGAAGAAGGTATATTCTTTGGTTATTCAACCAAAAGCAAAGAATAAAAATGTTTGAACTCTAATAATAACAAAATTGTTGAAAGTGCAAATGTAAGAATTGATGAGTTTGCGGAAAGAAATGAAACTGAAAGTACACAAGAACCTGGAAGCTACAGATCATTCGTATATCTGGATGAGGAAGATTCTAATTCACTACCTGAGACTATTGCTGAACAACAGCATGCACCTGCCGAGTCACAGAGTGGAGTTTCTGAGAAATTGGAAGTGAATGCCGAGCTATCTGATGGAGATGCCGAGTCACAGAATCAACCAGAATTAAATATAGTCGATGAACCTAAAGCAAGAACTGATCCTACCCTAGAAAAATATGTGAGAAGGAATCATAATTCTAATCAAAGCATTGGGTCAAAGGATTCTGCTGTTATGACAAGAAGTAAGTTAAAAAATAACACATGTCTGTTATGTGAATTTGAGCCCAAAATAGTGAAATATGCTTTAGAGAATGAAGATTGGATACAAGCAATGAATGAGGAAATTGAACAGATTGAGAAAAACAAAACTTGGACACTTGTACCTAGGCCAAAGGATAAAAATGTAATTGGCACAAAGTGGGTATTCAGGAACAAACTAAATGAACATGGAGAAGTGACAAGAAACAAAGCTAGACTGGTATGCAAGGGTTATGTATAGGAGGAAGGAATTGACTACGGTGAAACCTTCACCCCAGTTGCAAGATTGGAAGGTGTTAGAACCTTACTTGCATATGCAGCCTAAAAAGGATTCAAAGTTTATCAGTTGGATGTGAAATCTACATTTTTCAATGGAATCTTGGAATAAGAAGTATATATTGACCAAGTTGACGGTTTTGTAGACCCAAACAATAGAAATATGGTTTGCAGATTGCACAAAGAATTATATGGATTGAAGCAAGCGCCAAAAGCATGGTATGAAAGATTGCACAATTATCTGATCAAGATTGAATTTGCAAGAACCAATGACAACAACAACCTGTACTTGAAGATAGAGCATAGAAAAGGTACATTATTAGCTGAAATTTTTGTAGATGACATCATATTTAGTGGACATGATTTATTATGTAAAAAATTTTCAATAGAGATGCAAACTGAGTTTGAGATGTCTATGTTTGGTGAAATAAAATTCTTTGTTGGATTACAAATTTATCAAATGAAGAATGGTATCTATATCACTCAATCTAAATATATCAAAGAGATACT
>MU227345.1:549272-566439 GCA_018584345.1 Thuja plicata
ACTGATCTAAACATATATAATCAAGGTCAACCACCTGTTCTAGGTCTAATCCATGTCAAAATATAATCCACACAATATAATCATCATCATATCATAATATCACGAGTCCCTGTCGGGATAACAAAAAAAGTGTATCAATGTATCAAAACATAGAGTGTTAAAGTGTGATCAAACAGTAAAGCTATGATGGATCGGGGTAAGGCCTCATAGGGTCAAACCCTTGTCTACCAGTCAGTAATATGACTGAAGGCTGCATCAACCTACATATTATCAGAATATCATTCATGTTGATGCAATAAAATAGATGAACTTCAAAGCTACATCTATATACAGACAGGTATATAAAAGAACCGAGCATAAAAGCATACTGATGTATTGCTGATGGATAAGGGAAATTCAAGAAATATATTATGGATGGAGAGAAAAGATTGTTTAACATGAATGTCAGATATCTATGAGATATTTGTTTGGCATTGTTGTCAAAGGGAGAGAGATTATCCATATTATCACATTCTTCTAAAAAAGAAAGAGAGATTATCCATTATCATATTACTCCAACAGGGAGAGATTATATCCTTAGGGAGAGCAAGTTGTATAAAACATTACACAAAGGGAGAGTTGCTCAAAAGAGAAAAAGACATCACAAAAGAGAGAACAGTCAAAATAGAGAAATTGACACAAGAAGAGGACTCAACACATTAGAAGACACAGAGCCGCAAAAATCAAATCTAAGCTAAAATATATCTTACTGGAGATCAGACATTTATTGCTTATCAAAAAAAAATATTGGTAGTTTGATGAGTCTCAACTGTTGTATTTCATATTGTATTAGAAATAGTATAGTGTGATAATATAGTATGTTGCCATCAATGCCAAAGGGAGAGATTGATGACATGTAACTGATTGAATATTTGATAATGTTAAGTTGAAGATAATGCAAGGCAATAAATCAGTTAATGGTTTGTATTTTCATTGATGTCAACTTGATATCATTTGTACAGTCATGTACATAATGCCAAATACTTTAGAGAATCAATGAAACAAAGGTTATGCTTTCAACAATGCATAAAAGTCAAGTATTCACTAAGTGATAGACAACACTGATGGAGTGCACACCATCAGTAAAGGTAAAGCAGAAAAGTCATAGTGATACCTGATGAGCAGAAGATAGTGTTGCCTGATGAAGAAAAACCACAAGATGCCCGACGAGCTAAAAATAGAGTTGCTTGATGAGTAAAAAATCTAATGATGCCCGACGAACGGAGATCCTAAAGCTAACTGGAGTCACAGTGACGGAACTCTCAGTTGTCACCAACAACTAACTACAAAGTTGACCGACGGAACAAAGATTTTAGAAAATGACAAAATATCTAGCTACTAAGAGCTAAAGATAGACTTAAATGGTTGTTTTCTTTGTTTTATTTGACCAGAGTTAAGTAATTGATTTAAATAAGATTTTTACAGCTGGCAAGAAGATAACTACAAGATAAATCAGGAGTTATGCTTTAAATAAAATTGGATGGATTGTTTTTCACGCCAAGAATCAAGAATCAAGAAACAGTGAATATCATGTCTATATAACAGACACGCTTAATTCATTTTTGAAGGAAATTCACAAAAAATGGGATTAAGAGGAGTGAATAAAAAGAGGATGCTAAAGAGATACTGATGAAGAAGAACTTCATACAGTCCTGATCAATCAAGCTGAAGGAGAGCTAAAGAATTCTATAGACACCGATGAACAGTGAAGCACAAAATCATAGAGCAGAAAGTGTGGAGCACAAAGAATTTAATTGATACATTGATCAGAGAGGTAATGTACTTAAATAGATCTAAAAATATGCAATTCAAAGTTGCATTAGAAACAGGTCATAGTGTTTTAGTTTAACCATTGAAGCATCAAGTCTCTTAACAGAGTAGGACTTAATAGTCTTCGATATATTGAGGTACATCCCAAGGAGTGCCAAAAAGGTTGATTCATGAAAGTAGTATTAGATTTACCCGATACCTATTGATAGTCTAAGAAGGAGGCTGATTCAAGGATGGTAGAAATAGATGCCCGATACTAAGTGACAACCTCTATGTATAAAATCCTCTAACAAGGTCACACTTAACAGTGTGTTTGTAACCTTTAACAGGGTTAGCTCCCAACAGGGCTCACTTCAGAAGAGTGAAAATTTGGGGTACCGGTCCTAGTGGTTTTTCCCTTGACATGGTTTCCAAGTTAAAAATTCATGTGTTATGTGTGTATGATTCACTTCTTTATTGTTTTGTATCTTGCATAGTTAACACTGGGTTGATCGGTATACTCTGCTTATTTACTAAGTTTCGGTAAATAGTTATACTACTTATTGATAATCAAGGAGAATAAGGACAGACAAGGAAAACTGATAGATAGTAAAATCATTATTAGTATTTTATGGCATGCATCTTGTAGGGACTTAATAATCTAAGGTTTATTTGATTGGTGGTTAATGTTTGAAGGATAAAAGTTTGAGGCCACTGATTCACCCCCCCTCTTAGTTATTACTAACATACTGGTCTTTGTCATTCGGTCTCTACAGTATTTCTTGAGATGACCAACTTTATGACAGTGTAAGCATGCCATTTCGGGGTTAGTCTAGCCACTAAACCTTCTTTTCCACTATCTCATACAGTTTGCAGCAATGTGACCAAATCTTCCACATGCTGTATAATTTGTCCATGTGTTGTAATCCCATACATACTGGTTACTGACTCTTTTCGGTTGATAGGCAGTTTCTTGACCTTTAGGCTTCCATGCTTGCTTTTTCTTCTTCCAACATTCAAGAGGTGTGTGCCCATTCATTTTGCAAGTAGGACAGTATTTGTCCATGTAGGTTTCCTTCTTTGGTTGTTTCATCTTAGAATTACATTCATATGCTTTATGTCCTTTCTTGTTACATTTATAACAAAATCCTATGAATGAAGATGTGGATTTCGGAATACCTTTCATTTTTCTCGTGCATACATTTGATGTGTGGCCTTGCTTTCCATAGTGATTGCATCTCAGATTTCTTGGTCTTGGATTTTCATATACATTCTTTGGATCATCTTGATTGGGTGACTCAATTCTCGGTATAGCCTAGACCGGTGTTGTTGTTGATTCTTTGTTGTCCATCAAGAAAATCATCCATTCTTTTATTGCTTTCTTTAGATTTCTTGATAATTTCATTATGCTGTTGTTAAATTCTGATTTCTTGTTTCAACTTTTCATTTTCTTCCCTTAGCTCACCGATAGCTTCTATTCTTTTAATGAGTTCAACATTCATTCTGTTTGCCTCTTGACTCATAAGAATATTCTGATTTGTAATCTCATGATGATGCTCTGTATGTCTTTGTATTTTAGACTCTTTCTCTTGTAGCTTTTTTAGTAATCTTCCTTCTATCATCAATAGCTAGTGTTCTTTCTTGTTCAGCTTGTCTAGCATTGTTCATGACATCAATAATTCTTACCATCTGTGTCTCTTGATCAATTTGTAGAGATTTCACTTTTCCAGCCAGATGTTGATTGATTTCATTTAAGCTTGTGATGCTTTCTTTTGATGTGTCTGATGCTTTTCTTGTATTTGATTATGAAGAATCAAATAAATCTGGTATCTCTTCCTCATGGTAATTTGTTTCATTACAATGTGATTCCATAATCTTTCTTTCATCTAACAGCTATCTCATCTTAATTCTAGCTTCTTTGTACTGCTCATAGAAGATCTAAATTTGTAGCTTCCGATTCTCAATACTCTTGTCAAGTCTATACTTCTCCATTGTATGATCTTTTCTCTTAAGCCTTTAATCTTTTCCAAATAAGAGACTTAGCTCTGATACCAATTGTTGGAGTTGATGGAAAGTGTGTACTGAGTGGGGAGGGGTGAATCAGTACCTCTAAAACTTTTGTATATTTTAACCTTTATCCTTTGAATAATTAATTATATATCCAACCATTTGTTCTATGCTATCTTTATGTAAGATTTATCAATTCATAAACTTAATCAAACATGTGAACATTCATGAAAGTAATTGATACATAACATAAGATATGATAATGCAAAAAACTCATGTTAGGAAGTAAAAACTATGGTGGGGATGGCACCCACAAATTCTTCACTATCTAAAGATTGGAAGGGGTCAATTAAGGCTTATAATTTGATCACTTCTGATGATCTAACTTGTTAGGAGTATCTGTGGAGACCTGTTAAAGTATATGCTATTAAGAGATTTAGCAAGACTATTTAGTGTGCACTCGGTTAAGAGATTTACAATTGGATAGTTAAATCCACCTTCCTTGAAAGGATTTTTACACTTTGCTTCACTTGTTAGAATGTAAGGAAATTACACTTTGACCTGGTGTATGCAATCTCCTATTGCTGATTACAGATCCATTTAAGATTACATGTACAAGTATATCACCTAATGTGATTGAATAATACCTTTGTTGCTCGGTAGCCTCTGTTCTTGGTTCTTGATAACCAAATTCACCTTTTATTGTTCTGGTTCTTGAAACTTTTAGTCTGATCCAGAGATGTGCTTGTAGACTTAATTCATCCTCTCATCCATAATCACATCATACATAATGAATGATTAGAACATCTATTTATAAGATATATTGACCTAATTAAGTTTCACGCAAAACAATATTAACTCTAAGATCATAGGTTTACAACTTGACCATGATCTCCTAGTCTATGTGTTTTAAATTAGTTAGACTGATTAAAAAACTTATATTAATGTTTCTTGTCCCTAAAGAAATGGTTTTAAACAAATCAAGACTCTATAAATAGAATAAAACTATTTTATCTGACGTGGAAGTCAGATCCACTTTTTGCAAGCTTCAACTGACTTTTGGTTTCTATCGATCGGTTATGCTCTGAAGTCAGTTAGACTGTCTCTCGGTGTTCCTTGCTTGAAATGTATCTCAGGTTCCACTTTAACTATTCTCTCGATTTGCACTTTGTCCTAATTTTTAGGTTCCACTGTCAGGTTCCTGTTTATCCTTTCCACTTTGCATTTTTGGTTTACACACAAAACTGTTTCATCGGTTTTCTTTATACTTAGGAGTTTTCAATGATCTCTGATATCTGTATTTTTGGTTTTCTCTTTGTCCTATCTTTTGGTGAATGTTTACCGAAGATCTTCTTTGCATACTAATGGAAAAATAATGTCATCAAACACAATTAATGTAGATAAAGCCAATTGATAATTAAATGGTATATCACATATGTCAAATCACTAAAAAATAGTGAATGCAATCAATAAGCTTCATCGAGAGCATCAAAGTTATCACTTGGGTCATTTAAATAAGAAGCAACTACAATGCCACTCCAACAACCTATATAAATGACTATGGTAAACCTCACATTGCACAATAGAGGCATCCAAGTCAACACACACACACACACACACACACACATACATTATTGAGTCATACCTAGCTATACCAAACTTGGGTTAAAAAAATTCACACTAGAAAACTCAAATCCCAAATCCAAACTTGAACTAGCAACTTAGTATAATAGAAGTAAAAATGTCATATGAAACCAAATGATAAAAAATAATTTAAGAGGACCATTTTGAATAGGCATAGCTTTGTTAACAGATGATTTTCCCAATAAAAAAATTCATATTATACAAATTATGTAATGGATAATAGATTTCACATTGCATATAATTTGTATTAATTTTTAGTTATTCTCCCCTTGGCTAAAATGAATTTTCCTAATGCTTTAACCATTAGTATGAATAAAAAAGGAATATTGGATCTCCCAAAACAAGATTATTTGATCTCCCTATCTAAGAACTTGTGAAGATTGAAACTCGTAGTACTTCTATTGAAAGAGAGAGAAAATATTTCACTAAATAAGCACGAGTTCCATTTATACCTCCTATTAGTGCAAAATTTCTCTCAAATTTGTATTAAGCAGTGTCATATAGAATTAAACATAACAAAATAAATTTAGAGTTGTGTATATGTGTATACATATGTGTGTATACACACTCATGTGTGCATATGTGTATATATACACATATGTATATATATACATATGTATGTGTATATATATACACACATATACACACCGTATTAAAAAAATTAAGAAATAAAAAATTAAAATTTCTTATGCATCTTCTCAATCATCTTTCAGGTGAACCAAACATGGTGCAGGGAACCCTGACAAAGACATGCAAAGGGGTCACTTGGTTGGATCATAAAGACTAAATGATCGAAAAGATCAATATGTGAATTGTAATATGGCTTGAAGCCAATTCTTGTCTTAGGTATAATTGGATATAATGCAATGTAATAAGCCTAATGTATAAAGGCATGAGTGATGTAATAGGAGTTGAGTGCATAGGGTGGAATATTAAGCCTAGAAGGATAATGGTTAAGTCTTAGAGAAGAATAATGGATTTAATGTTATGTCAAGCTCCTACATGGACAAATTTCAAAGTCTTAGAGTCTAGGGAGTTAATTAAATACGTTTGAGTGTTTAAAGACTTGAAATGTAATGGTTAGATTCCTCATAGAGGGAAAATTCAAAAAATAGATAATCTTGCATGTTGAAGAATCCCAATCAATTGGGATCAGTTATGGGAGTTTTTTGATGTCTATGAAAGCCTTAGAAGGTAAGAGAGCATGAGAGGTTGAGAGAGGTTAAGTTTCATATTCAGATTGTATAGACTGCACTGTTTTAAAGCAATGAAAGATTGATTTCTTGCAATTTTAAAACTTCTTGATGCAATATGGTGCAGGGGTACCAAAGACATTCAAAAAAAAAATGAAAAATTGGAAGACATTTAGTGAGAACCAGAGGGTAAAGAATATAGAGAAAGAAGCTATGAATATCAACTACAAAATATTAGAACCTTTAATGTTTTTTAATGTCATGAAATGACATTTCAATGTAAAGAGCTTGTTCATGGCCTAAAGGCCCAAATTGCTTGTAAGGGAACCATTAGTATCCAAGGGAGTCAAAGGGTTCTTTAGGGGTTTATAATTAATTATAATAAGTCTCCTAGGTGTTTGAAAGCCTTAGGAGTTTTTATTTTTCAAATTTAATAAGTTTTAAGCTAATTTTCAAAGATTAAATATTCAAATAAGTAACAACTAGTTAGGTGTTTTGGGGGGAAGTTGGGTTTTAGAGTTAAAAACCTCAAACTAATCCCTCTAACTGATTAGAAGAGGTTGGGGAAGTTTATTAATGGTCTTTTAATGAATTGAGAATCCATTGTACGGGTAGAGGTGCTGTGTGTACAGACTATCATAGTGAATAAAAGAAAATTCTGAATCTTGCAATTATTTTGTAATGCTTTGAATGTTTATGGATTGATAATCAATAGGAGTTTATTGAATGATGATTTAGAAGTCTTTTCTTTTCATTCTTGGAGACATTTATATGATCCTTGCATTATTTTGAATCTAGTCAAAATCATTGTTTCAACACTGTTGCCATTTAAGGGTTCTTAAGTCACTATTTTGATTGGAATCCAATAAAGATGGGCATCATTCAATGAAGTAAAGGCATAAACTTCATGGAATGAACATATATAATATGTACATTAAAAATATAATGCTTTGGTGTGCAGATAAGTTGAAGAAGAAGTGATCACAGCCAGCAAATGGTGGAAAAAATATTGAATTTGATGACAAGGGTATATCAGTAGACATTCTAGTCGAATGTCACTAGTAAAATTTGGCCATATTTTTGACATGAGTTGGTCTATTTTTTGATGTAGGTTGGTCGACCAAATGACCTCTATTGTGATCGGATTTTTTTTGTCGATTAAGCGACCCAAAAAATGTTGTGTTGAATTATCAACAATAATAGTGGTCTAATGATCGACTGTAATAGTGGTCAAATGATTGACTGTATAATGCATTGAGACTATGGACATTCTGGATGATACAGTCTGTTGATCATTGTTGTCGTCGTCAAACTATTAACTTTAGTATGCGTTGATACTGTGGCATTCTGGTCAAAATAGTTCTTTGATTATTGTCATTGTCATCGAACTATCGACTTTAGTATGCGTTGAGACTGTGGCATTCTAGTCAAAATAGTTCATTGATCATTGTCATCGTCATCAAACCATTGACTTTAGAATGCGTAAGACTATGACATTCTGGTCAAAATAGTTCGGTGATCATTGTCATTGTCTTCAAACTATCGACTTCAGAATGCGTTGAGACTGTGGCATTCTGGTCGAAGTAGTTCATTGATCATTGTCATCATCGTCAAAATAGAGACATCAGAATGCGTTGAGACTGTGGCATTCTGGCCGAAGCAGTTTGTTGATCTAGTTTTGGGCCATTGAAATAGAGACGTCAAAATACATTGAGACTGTAACATTCTGGTCAAAGCATTTTGTTGATATATTTGATGGTCATCAAAATAGCGATGACATATTCATTTTTTATTTTAAAATAATATATATTAATCATCTATTAATATATATAATATATTTCCTTTTATTAATCTTTTCATTGAAAGTATAGTAGTTGAATTATAATACGCTTCAGAATGCTTATAAATCTAATTACTTAGGCCTTATAATATTTTCTTGAACATTAATAACAATTTTTTTTATCATTGTTCTTACTATCGTGTTGTTATCATTGTTCTTACTATCATTAAATTATAGTCTATAAATAATATTTTGCACAACTTTTTTGCTTTTTCTTGATTAGGTCATTGTATATTTTTTTGTTGATTTTATTTATTTTCATAATGTCTTGTGTTTGCAATGCATATACAATTGTTGTCACATAAAAATACATAGTTTCTAATACAAAATTTAGTATTCTAGCTAACATGCATGCTACAATCAATTTCAATGGAAATGTTTTAAATTGTTTTTTTTTTCTTTCCATGACAATGTTTTAACAATGCAAATGTTTTAACTCCTATTATTTCCAGTATGAAAGATGTTCTAGTTGTTAAAAATATAACAAGGCAATCATAAAAAATATTAAAATATTGAAAATTCTATCTATAAATTGAATGATCTAGCAAAACAAAAATAATCACCATACCTGAAAGCTCTCCTTTGAATAGTACCTACAATGTCAAATATTAGTTCATAAATAATGTATTGTTGTCTAGTTGCAATTTTAGATGCATTATGAAACCTCTTACCAAAAATTGGATTCCTATCATTGAAAAACATTGATATTGTAGGATAACATATATTCCTATTCAAATGCAAATACAATTTGTTGTGTGTAAAAACTATATGCATTATAAATATGTTTAATCAATGTGTTAATCTTTTCACACAAAAAAATCAACTCAACATCTAATTTTGCCACTTACATTGATTTTTGTTAGCAAAAGCCTTATTTTACACAAATACATGTCCTTGTCATGTATCATATGCAATTCACAAAAAATTATTCAATGTAACTAAAGCTCATAAAAGCTTAAAACTAGATCACAACCATTGCAAAGGCAACTCAAAAAATAATCTACAAGACTATTAAGTAGCTCTTTACATGTATATTTTCAATTAAGAAATACATGAAGTATGTCAAACAGATAAATTATTGCACTCCAATTAAATGAATCAACTCAAAAATGTTGCACAGTATCCAAAACTTAGTCAATTCACATTATCTCTACATAGTTATCTGATTTTTGGTGGAAATGTTTTTATATGTAAAGAATTATCACTTGCATTGTCCTAAAAACTTACAAAGCTATAAAAAGAAGAAGAAAAGAAATCATCATACCTCTAGTGAAAAATATGTTATGAGAATTATTTTCTTGATCATAAGAAGTGCTATTATTTTTCTAATGCACTATTACACCCTCCTATGTGAATTATATCTACATGTGTCGATATAATGAATATTTTGTAACACATGTCAGCAAAAGTAAGAAAATTCTATATATTTGAAATTTGATATGTATATATGGTATTTTGCAATGCCATGAAGATGTTAATACAACTAAACCTACACTTTTTTATAATAAAATGCCAAATGAATAACATAATAATGAATTTGAACAAATAAACCAGTCATAATACCTGTGTTGAAGATATTGATATTGATTAATACTATTAATGATTCCAACAATAATGATTAATTACTAATTACTAGTGATTAATAGTGCTATCTTAATAGTGTTATCTCAATGATTAATAGCTAGAAAATTTGAATACTGACATCATTAAGTTATCATTAACATAATTACTAATAGCTTTCAAGATACTAAACCTATCATAAGAACATCTTCTTTACCATTAGATAATCAAACACAATTTTATAACATCACCATTCCAAATTTAACAAATTAATAATCTAGATCTCAAACTATGTTACTAACCACATTTAAAACTAAAATTACCAATTTATAGTATAATAAATTTAATACAAGCATATGATAACATCTATTAATCTTTTAGTCTAATTTAACAAACCAATTAGTATAATTACTAGTTAAAGATTGTGCACTTAATACCTCTTAATTAACCCAATCTTAACTTCAATGGAGAAAACCATAATACATTAAAAATGTCTTATTAACTTAAATAACCCTTTCATAGAAAAATCCAAATTTATTGTCTAAGAATAGGGATACTGTTTTGGCAATTTATTAATCAAAGACTACAATAAATCCTATATTAATTTAATGTTTACCATATAAATTAATTGAAAATATGAATTTGTATACTTAACAAGCACTATAAGAACTACTAGTTAATTCCTTTATCATCTTTCTAAACAACACTCCCTAGATATATAAACAAATGCACTATTTTTTTTATATGATTCCTTAATATTCTGCTATGCAAACTTGAATGGGTGAGCGGAAACAATAAGATGGATATAAGAGGTTTATATGGGGTCAAATTTTTAATTTGACATTATTGATGAAAATCTCATATAGACATGTATGTGGAATGTGGAGGTGACATAACACGTGAATTTTTTAAGAATTTTCTTAAATAAAAGAATGATATTATCATCTATGGAATGATAAAGTTGTAATAGTTAATACAATGAATGATGATATCTAGAAAGTATTCTATAGGATAGCGCTCTCATGAAGGATAGGTAAATTCCAAATTGGGTGGTGATCAAAGAACATGGAATATCATTTATTTGTCAAAATTCCCATGAGGGACTCCATTTTCAAAACTGAAAAGTTACAATATAAAGTCCAATTAATTTGGTTGAGAGATACTAGCATAATAACATAATGTATAATGTTTAAAGTATAATGTTTCTTAATTCATGATTTTCTCTTATAAAATAAATTCTCTAACAATTTATCTTTAGAGGACTAAGCCTAAAACTTATCTTCTTAATTACACTAAATGGGTAACTTGGTTTAGAGAAAAGAAACGATCTTTCTTGAAGGCACAAGAAACCAAAAGCTAACTACTAAGGGGGGTTTTCTGCTATTAAAAAAGAACATGCAAGGTTATAGTAGTTATACATTATTTTAATGCTGGCTTAAAAAAGGATGATCAGACTTCGATTCTAATCAGATCTAAATCGAGTGAAGCATCCAGTTTACTAGTAAATTCATAGGCTAAAAAAGGATAAAGTGTGGCTCTATAGTAGTAATGATACATATGATAAATGATATGAGACCGTGCAAGGAATATTTAATAGAACAATGGTAATAATCATTCAATTTGATAAAATACATGCACAAATAAGGTAAGATTGAAGTTTATTGATTGCAAAATAAGAATGAATGAAGTCTCAATTCCATATCATAGATTAAAGAATAAATTTGTTTGTTTACCTTATGCAATAATTGTATAAGATGTCGACCCATACATTTAGTCTTGCAAAACATGATGAGAAGAAAAGATGAAAGAAATAGAAGAAAAAATCATATAATTATAGATTAATCTTTCATCCCTCCACACGTCCTCTAGCTCTATCAACTCACCCCCTAAATGAATGCGTCAGTTTCATAATGGAAGAATAGAATATTTAACATCTATTTGCAGCTTCTAGAGAATCGGGAAATTTAATTTTAATCTCCCTAAAATAGTCTCTCCTTTCCTCTAAGAAAAGGCTTCTATTTTCCTATATTATGATGACAGTTCCTGGCTAGAACATGAACCCATTATGGTTGTTTTCTTTTCCTTTGAAATCATGATGCTAGTCGCTCTCCTAGGATCATTTCTTAACTTTCTAAGTTTCATAAAACTCCCTTGATCACTCCCCTCAATAGAAGAGATATAAAGTGCAATAAAAGTCACCAAAGGCAAATGTAACACAAATCATAAATGCATTCCAAAAGAAGGCATGGTTTGTATCAGACAATAATGTAGAGGTAACACCTGGGTAAAAAATAAAGATATCCATTCCCTTGAGTGTAAGTTACAATAATATTTGAAGCATTAGGTTACTTCTGTTTGATCACTCCTTTGTGTCTTTAGGGATGGGTTGGTATGCCCTTTGGACAGCATTGTAGAGGATGAAACCCCTATAATATGACCAGGCAGGGGAGATGACAGTACAAGGGAATGAGAGTGCATGGTACACAGTTCTCTACAATATGGTAAGAGTGCACCATTGTTTGGGGAATCAATATTTTTCTAGATGGTGGGGAAGATGCAATGAAAGCATCAACTCTAGAGGCTATGATAGTGGAGAGAGTTTCAAAATGTAAAAACATTGTTATTTGATGAAGTTCTTCTACAATGGGTTCCCTATTGTAAGAGGTTCTTTGGTCTAGGAAACGATCACTTAGATCACACTAGTTGTGGATGCCTCTTTGGGGCTGTCCGTCAAACAAATCCAGGTGTGTTGTTAATTGTTTCACATTTACATGTATGCTTTAATAGAGATTTTACATTTTTTTTACCACACCCATAAGGTTGTCACTACATGATCTGTTGTGATTGATTGATTTGAAGAAGACATTTAATTGGATAATTTTCCCTTATCAATCTTCCCAGATAGTAGATTGGTACTATTAACTTTTGACCTTGCATCTTAAGAAAGCTTCTTGACTGTATGGGTTGCATAGAATGTAAGATACCTATGTTTGTTTTTAAGAATGGGAATGGTTTTAGCTTCCACAAGTACTTTGTGTCATTTTAACATCTCTGATCCATTTGAACGATGATGAAGCAGTAGTAAGGATATTTTACACTAGTTCCATGTTTGGTTTTATCGAGTGTCCCTCAATATCTTATGCTGAGATTATCTTATAGCTCTCCATTAAAATCATGAATTTTTAATGTTGTTTGATGTCCTAAAACCATAATCCTTGAAAAATATACCTATTTTATGTTTTATGGATGTCCTTTACCTATTTTAAAACTCTTGCACAAGTAGGGAGGACTAAATATAAATTCTATAACTTTCACATTGAATCTGGTTAGTGATATCATTATTTTGTTTATATTTGAAATGGTCCATAGCCTACATTGGATCAAGCCCATTTTACATCTCTAATATCACTCCTTTATTTCCTTTGAAGAATTTAATTTCCAATGGCACTAAGAAACCTCTTATGGCTTCTACTGTTCAGTGAATCCATAGATTAGGAAGGCATTGACCTCATCCCCACACTCGCTAACATTGACAGAAAACTCTAGTATCTTTTTTATATTTTATTTCAAATGGGATTCATAAATTGGATATAAGAAAACATTGCCTTCAATTAATAATCATTTTACTATGTCCTCTGGGATAGAAATCTTGGGAAGTAGCCATTCACATGGTACTGACCAAGCATTGAGCATTCATACTGATATTCTTCCCATGCTGCTATGATAGATCTATTAAATTGGTGAGTAGGAACAAAAGATAAAACAATAAAATCATATGGAAATCATATGGGCTTATTTCTGTCATGCAACACAATGGGAATTTGGGAAGTGGGCACTATATTGTTTTTTGTAAGATAAATATTGGTAAGAAACTCATAGAAACACCTACATTGGGTTGACAAGTGAAACTGATTATGTAGAGGAAGCAAAATTCATGGATGAAGGAAAAAATAGACTCCAAAAGATAGAATTTGCCAAAAATTGTTATAAGAATGTCTAACTAGTGTATGATAACTCCAAGGCTAGTTTCCACTCCCTCCAAGAGACTTCTCTTGCCTCCTAGTATCCTATTCTTCTATAGGATATTCTAATAGGCTTAGATCATTAACTAAGACCTATTCAAACTCTATTACTAGAGTCACACCTTGAAAACTCTACCTTGTAGGATCAACACCTTGATTTTAGTTCACTTTCCCACTCTCACTTAGAAGACACTAAGTACCAAATCACCATAAACATACTCCAACATTGTAGGGGTGACCATCCACATGTAAAAATTCATAAAACCACTCATTTGATCCATTTTTGAAGGATCTTCAAACATATTTCTATCAGGTTCCACTTTTCACACTTTGGAGCCCTTAAATTTAGGCCTTTCCTTGGAACCTTTACCAGTCACCTTTTTCCATTTTTTAGCAAAAATTTTCCAAACAACTTGAAAATATGAGACTTCTATCTTCCTAGAATGGATAGATATGATTTTTAACATCATTAAAAACTCCTTCCCTTGTACAAATCCATACCTCCATGCAATGTTTCATCACTTTTTCTACCTCTAGACCTCTAACCGGGCTTCACAAACTCTCCTAGGGCCTAGCATATAAAATAGTCCCTCATACTTTCTAGACTCCTAACTCCTAAAAATATATAAAATAATGACTCCTCTACCATTTCCATCTACTATGGATTATTATCCACGGTTATATTTCATGGGGGAGCCATGACTCTCTAGACTACTCAAAACAAGCTAATAATAGACTCCCTAAACTAAAACACCACAAACCAGCACTTAGATCTACTCAAATCAGCTTGGTTACTGAATAAGAAACATTCCAAAAATTCCTAAGAACACTAAACAAGCATTATATTATAGCTTTCAATCAACAATGTATGAAATGTCATAAGGAAAATGCTTGGGAATTCTGGAAAACACAAAATTTTCAAAGTGTATTCACTTTCTTCCTCTTACAATCAATGAATGACCTCTTGATTCGAGTCTCACATACACTAGATGCCTCTTTCCACCATTGTAGGACCTTTTTGGTCTATTCCCACTCCTAGATTCAATGGGAATCTGATGAAACAATATTGCATGCAACATTTGCCATTATTGCAAATGTTGTCATGACAACAAAATAACAACTTTTGGCATCTTTTCAAATATGCCTCCTTCCTACATTTTGGGATCTCTATCCTCACTATTTCAAGGATCCAAGATCATTAAAGACCATATGGAATCTATATGTCTTCATTAAAGAGATTAGGACACATTCAAGTCTCCAATCCATAAACTAACACCTAAGCCTAAGAAATTGAAAAAAATAACAAACAATGGCTATTGATGTGACCTTAGTACTAATGACTAATTCACTTAGCCTACATTGCATGAGACCTTATAAGGTCATAAAATAAGCTAAACTAAATTCTTGACTTGGATAGAGTCAAGTACAAGCCCAAAACTTACTAACCATGGAGGCTAGCCTAGGTGCTTTTGCACCATCCTCCCGAAACTAAGAACTTCAATCCATCCTTGGATTGATGATGGTAGGATCAGTGCCCATCTGTTTAAACTCTGATTCCTTGATCCAAATTACATCAACAACACTTTGTCCATACCTCTTAATGAGGTGTTCTTTATACTCCTTGAGTCTAGTCTTTTTGTAGACTCTAGTGTCTGGTACACTATCTGGTCCTGTATTTGTAGCAGTAGGGAGTTGTAAGTCTTCTACATCCCTGATGACTTCATGTATGGTCTGGTCCATGTCTTCTTGGGGTCCTTTTTAATGGACAAGGTCTGCAACATTAAAAATAATTGATAGTCCACTGTCCTCTGGCAGGTCTATCTTGAAGGCATTGTCACCATACTTTTCCAATATAGGACAGGGTCCTATCCTCCTCATTTGTAGCTTGTGAGGTACTCATTTTTTCAATCTAGATTTGTTTAGGTGCACCATGACAAGATCACCAACATTGAACTCCACTATCCTTCTACCTTCATCCACCTTGACTTTGTGCTTGTTGGTGTTGTCCACTAATGTCTTCCTCACTGTTTCATGAACTTATTTCATAGCAAATGAAAAATCATCTGCATATCCACTTTCTTTGACTCCTTCTTTCAGATCTCTCAAATCATAGACACCCCTTGGATATAGTCCATAAACTATCTCAAATGGACTCTTCCCTGTGGATCTGTTTGTAGTGTCATTGTAGGCATATTCAGCTTTCCCAATCAACTGATCCCATTGCTATTTGTACTCTTTAGTCAAGCATCTTAGAAGGTTTCCAAGGCTTCTATTTACCACTTTAGTCTAACCATTAGTTTGAGGATGGTAGTCAGATCCAAAGGATAAATTAGTGCCCAATCTTTGCCAAAGAGTCTTCCAAAAATGACTCATAAACTTTATGTCTCTGTCTGAAACAATGTTGATAGGAAAGCCATGGATCCTTACTATCTCTTTGAAGAAAAGAGAGGCTATTTGGTTGGCATCATTTGTAGCCTTACATGACACAAAGTGAGCCATTTTTCTATATCTGTCCATAATTACATAAACACTATCCATACCTTGCCTTGTCTTGGGTAACCCAACTACAAAGTCCATGCTCAAGCACTCCCAAGGCCTATTGGGAATAGGTAGGGGCTGATAAAGAATAGCATTTGAAGAAGTACCTTTTTCTCTCTGACACACAATGCAACTCTCCACATATCTCTTAACATCTAGATTCATCCTTCACCAATAATAAAACCTTGAGACAAGGTCTTGAGTCTTAGTGATCCCAAAATGACCACTCAATGCACCATTGTGCTTCTCTTGAATCATGTTCTCCCTAATGGAACCTCTAGGGACACATAGCTTATTTCCTTTAAACAAAAGGTTACTTTTCAAAGTATATTCAGCATACTCACTATGGAAATGGTTTTTGTATTCAACACATACCTTGTAAATATCTGCAAAGTCCTCATCCTCAGCATATAGATCCTTGAAGTGATCTATTCCCATGCTCTTCAGTTGAATCTCTTGAATGGTAAGAGCTCTTCTTGACAATGCATCAACAACTTTGTTTAGGACACCTTTCTTATGTTTGATGTTAAAGGTGTAAGCTTGTAGGTACTCAACCCACTTCATGTGCTTGTGAC
>MU227345.1:581826-598969 GCA_018584345.1 Thuja plicata
GACCAACTTACTAAAAATAGCAAGTTTCCATAAATAACAGCTCTGCACAAGGTAGCCCTTATTGAAAAGAAAACAAAAATATTTTTGGGTGATGCAAGATTGCCCTTACACCCAGGATGCTCCTGCAACATGTACATACCCTTTGCATACTAGTCTTGCTTTGTTCCTTGTGACTTCTCCATTCTCATTCAGCTTGTTTCTGAATATCCATTTGGTACCAATGACATTCTTTTCATTTGGTCTTAGTACTAATGTCCATGTTCTATTCTTCTCAATCTATTCTATCTCTTCATTCATAGCACTAACCCATTCTTCATTTTCAAGTGAAGTATTGACAGATTTAGGCTCAAAATACAAATAAAACATATAGTGTTCAAAGACTTACTTATTGTTCTTATTCCAACCTTTTTTCCTCCTATGATCTGGTTCTGTGGATGGTGTCTTCTAACATACTTGGCAAGTATTGGTTCAACTCTTTGTTCATCATTCTGATTATCATCTTGACCTTCATTTTGATCTTAATCGCTCGATACATCATTGTGAGCAATTTCCTAATTTTTGGTGTTTGCAGCCTAATGCTTGGGTGCATTTTTCTGTCACTCGGTAGCGATACACTATTTCCCAGGTAGAGTGTTAGGTTCTTCACTGTAGACAAACCTATTGTAGTCTTCCAGTTCCTTTATGCTTTCCTCATCATTTTTCTATTAAATTCATCCACTTTGACATTTTCACTTTCAATAATTTTGTTAGAGGATTTGTTAAGACATATATAAGCTTTACTTTTGGTAGAATAACCTAGAAATATTCCTTCTTCACTTTTGGATTCAAGCTTTCCATTTCTATCATCTTTAAAAATATAACATTGACTTCTAAAATTTTTGAACTAACTTACATTGGGTGTGTATCCATACCACAGCTCATAAGGTGTCTTATTGGTGTCTCTCTTCAATTGAACTCTGTTTAATGTATAGACAGTAGTACTGACAACTTCTCTCTAGAATTTTTGTGTGATACCTTTCTCAATCATCAGTTTTGTGGCACAATCAAAAATTGATTTGTTTCTTCTTTCAACAATTACATTTTTCTATGGTATTCTTGGTGTAGAAACCTATCTTTTAATTCCATGCTCATTAAAAAAGTTAGTGAATACATCATAAATAAATTCTCCTCCTCTATCTGATCTTAAAGATTTTAGTTCCTTTCCACTTTGTTTTTCCACTATATCTTTATACCATTTAAACATCTTGAATGCTTCTGATTTCTCTTTTAAGAACATAATAGTCATCATTCTAGAATAATCATCAACAAAGAGAATGAAGTATCTATCACCCTAGTAACTCTTTGTTCTCATTGGTCCACATAATTTGGTATAGACTAATTCTAAAATAACATTAGATGTGTAGGTTTTTATCTTGAAACTAGACTTTTTCATTTTACCTTTTTGAAAATTCTTACACATGACATGGTCAGGTTTTGACATGCTTAGTAAGCCTCTTACTTTTCTTTTATTTCTTATCCTAACCATGTTGTCAAAATTTACATGACATAACCATTTATGCCACAACCATATGTCTTCATTTCTAGGCATTAAACAAGTGGTATTAATATCATCAATATAGAATAGGTTACCTTTTGTTTTTCACTAGTTCTAATCAACCTTCCTGATTCATTAAAGATCTTTGCCTTTTTGTTCTCAAATGCAACTCGGTGACCTATATTGTTCAACTGTGAAACACTCAATAGATTATAGTTAAGTCCTTTCACCCAATATGCATTTTCATATATGATCAGATTATTCAACATTATTGTTCCTTTACCTTCAACCAAAAAAGATGACTCATTACCCATTCTTTCTTATCCCCCATTATCATATTCAAAAGTTTCAAAATTTTCCTTATCTCCAGTCATGTGGTGAGTATAGCCACTATTATTAATCTAGACATCATTCTTACTAACCTTAGATATGAGTGCAATTTCAACATACCTTTCCTCTTCGTCTGAATGATCCTTCATAGCAACAAATACTACCTCAATATCTTCATCAGATTTGGTGTTAGTATTTCCATCTTTGTTCTCATCCAGGTAACAATCCTTCTTTCCTTTGTCTTTGTAGTCTCTGTTATCTCTTTTTTCATATTGTTAGTTGCTTCGGTAATCTTAGTCATCACCTTTTTCAAAATTCTTTTCATAAGTTATGTTATTGTTTATGTCTTCTTTTCTCTTATTAGGACATCGAACAACAAAGTGTCCAATCTCTTTACAATTACAACATACCAATGGTAATTTACCTTTGTATCTACCTTTGTCTCTCTGCAATCTTCTATCCATTAGTGCTTCAATCTCATCAAGTTCTTGATCATCACTATCACTTTCACTATCATTTCTCATAGTGTGTTTGTGACTTGATTTACTTATTTTCAAAGAAGATTTGAATGCAGAATCAATAGTTGGTAAGACACTGTTGTCAAAGTTATTCATCTCAAATGAAATAATTCTACCAATTAAACTATCTAGAGTAACATTGTTATTTTCTATTTCTCTCATTCCTTGTATAGAAGATACTCTAATAGAATAAACAACCAGTAAGGTTCTGAGAATTTTACTTACCACTTTTTCTTCTTCAAGTACACCTCCTACTCCTCGGATAACATTAAAAACCTCTTTGATTCTGTTGTTGTACTAACTGATGTTTTCTCCTTCTTTCATTCTTAGGTCATCAAACTTTCCTCTTAGGCTTTTTGCCTTAACCCTTAGCACATTCTTATCTTCTCCATGTACTAGCTTGAGTTTGTCCCACATTTTTTTTGCAGTGGTGCATGATTTGACATCTTCAAATTCATTATTGGAGAGTGAGGAAACAAGTTCTATCATCATAGAATTGAGTTCATTCTTCTCTCTCAATTGATCAACTATGATAGGTCCAGTAGGTAAAACCAATTCACTATCCAAGTACTGTGTGACATCATTTCCAATACCCAATAGATGGAGTCTTATCCTACTTTTCCATGATACAAAGTTGTCCTTGTTCAACTGAGGCACATCCCTTTTTCTCATCTTGTGATATTTATCTTGAGTCTTAAAACTCTCTTCCAAGAGCACAAGCTTTGATACCAATTGTTAGAATAACTGAGAGGGGGGTGAATCAGTGGCCTCAAAAATTAATCCAATATTCAACCAAAACTTTATACCAAAAATATAAAACCTCTAGTTATCATCAGTCCTACAAGATGTATGCCTTGTGTGAATCTAACATATGTATAATGCTCAGTGAATTTATTGTTTACTCTTTCCTTAAGCTTTACCAAATAGCAGCCTATCTTTTCTTAACCTTTATCGAAATAGAGTAAATAACTTAGTGTTTACCGATCAATCCTATTTTAGTAATGTGTAAAGCAAAACATAAAAAAAATGAACCATATACACATTTGACACATGTATTTTTAATGTGGAAACCCTGTTAAGGGAAAAACCACTTGGGATCGGTAACCCAAAATTTTCACTCTTCTGAAGTGAGATCGGTGAAGAGCCAACCCTGTTAAAGGTTACAAACACACTATTAAGTGCAACCTTGTTAGAAGATTTAAAACTAAAAGTTTATCACTTGAACTAGCATTCACTATGCTATCAACATGAAAACCTTTTGATACTCCTTGGGATGTATCTCAATATATAAAGGATGGTTAAATCTCACTCTATTAAGATATTTATGAATCAATGGTTAAACTGATTCAGTAGATGATCTTTCATTAATACAACTTTGAATTGTAGATTTTTAGATCTATTATAACTCCATAATACCTCTTCTGATCAATGTTCTCTTCAATTCCTTTTTCTCCACTTCTTTCTGCTCAGTGAATGTTGTTGCTTCTATGTTGCTCAGTGTTTGTAGAAATCTTAGCTCTGTTCTTCAACTTGTATGATCATATCTCTATGAAGAATTCTTATCTTCACCAGAATTGTCTTCAGCATTCCTCTTTTCATAATGAATTGCTTGTCTCTTTATATAGGCATGATTTCACCATTCTTCTATCCTTCTTGTTTTCTTCGTTGATCACTTCTTGATCTGTAAATCTCGACATGCTTGCTTTGGCTTTATTTTGTAAATCTTTCCTTGTTTTCTAGAATAAAATATGCTTTAAATATCCTTCTTATCTTTATCTTTTATCTGATCGATGAAAAAAAAGTAAACAATCAGTCAACTCTATAATTAGCTCTTGCCAACTAAGTTGTTTTGTCATTTCCTAACTTTAGTTCCCATCGGTCAACACTTTAGTTGTGGTCGGTGACTACTACAGATAGCTTGAGCATTAAATTTAGTTATGTTTGGTGACAACTACAGTTAGCTCGGTAATTCTTTCTCGAGTAACACTATTCGTCGAGTAACACTGTGAACTTATTTTCTTGGGGTTCACTTTCTGTCGGGGTTTACTGTCACTCGATGTATATGATTACCAATGACAAAAACTTTGTCTCTTCAGATATTTAAGTGTTGTGATAATATGTGTATGAGAAATCATACCATTTAAGTTGACATCAATGTCAATACAATACATTAACCGATTTAATGTCTTGCATTTACTTTCTACATCTCGGTGATCATCAACTTTGTCAACTTCAAACATTCAATCAGTTATAGTTCATCAATTTAGACCCTTCACTCAACATGGTCGTCAAGGGTGGTGAAATATGAAGTATTTCAATTGAACATGACAAAAAAGAGGAAAGAAAACTTACTCTTGAGAAAAACATTAAAGAGCTTAAAGAGCACAAATATCAAATATGGCAGTCAAAAGATCAAAACATAGAAAAGGGATAGTTATGAGGGTTTGAAGAAATACATAAAACATACAAATGACTACCATCTCTAACAATTTGACAATGATATATATGAAGGTACAAAAGAGAATTTATGGCAAGTAAAAGAACACAAAATCCTCGAAGAACATGTATCATTGTTTTTGAGGAAGCAAATTAGTCAAGGAGAGGAAAAGCCATAGTCTGAAGATGTAAACACTCTTGCCTTATCTTTTCTTTAGGTTGTAACTTCTAAGTTTCAAAAAACATATTGATTGAAAGACTTGTTAATTTTAAAAAAATTAATAGAGGTAGGAATTAAAGTATGCCACACCAAACCAGTTGGATTTGGTATTTGACCCCATTTCAACAGTTTATCAACATCTCATAGTAATTTAACTAGGGATCCAATTTGGAAGCCCAACTAATAAAATATATTACCAGTTAAGCTCACCCATTTAAGTTTCTTGTTTATAATTTGGATCCATATAAACATGTAAAACTTTGAGCAATTTAGAATATTGTACACCAGATGTTAAACATAAAACAACTGAATAAAGTAAAATGAAAGTAATAAACGTAGATTACTGCACCTTTGAATCAGAGACCTTGCTAATTCCCATTAGTTCCTTCTTGACTATCGCTCTACAATGCCATGAATGTGAATATTAGATCAAATTCGCATGCATAAAAACACAAGTAAACTAATCAAACAATATGCTTTAGGAAATTAAGATTACAATTACAAATTACCTTTTGATCAATTTTCTTTCTCTTGTTCAGCAATATTATTCTATTCCTTCTTTCCTCCTCCTTCTCAGCACTATTATAAGATTGTATTTCAGCTTCAACCTCTTTCTTTTCTTTGTTAGGGAGTTTCTCATAATTCTTTACACTATGTATTCTACATTTACGTTGAATTACACACTTTCTTTGCATATCATACCGCAACTTCATTTGATAGTTAACATCACTCTCCCTCTTTTGATTATACTTTATTATTCTATATGAGGAAAGAGATTTACATTATGGTTTTTGGCCTTTAGCATTTGGATCACGCTTTTGTGGTCGAATGAGACCAAGGTTGTGCTTCTTCATCCTATGCATATTTAGTCCTTTTAAATCATAAAATAAGCATAGGATAAAGAAGCACAATCTTTATTTCATTCCACCACACAAAGCGTGGTCCAAATGCTACAGGACAACCAAAATGTAAACCTCTTTCCTCAGAGAAAATAAGAGAGTTAAATCAAAAGAGGGAGGGAGAGTGGTGTTGACTACCAATTGAAGTTACAAAAACATGAACGAATCTCACAAAAATATAATAATCTACCATCCACCCATTCAGTTCTATGATGAGTACAAACCTGCACAAACAATTCCAAAATAAAACAATAGCTGGAGTGTAGCATAGTTCCTACCAAGTGTAGGCAAGGTGGTTTTTCCAGATAGAGATGGTTTTATAGGATAAATGCATCTATTTTATTATGGTTACAACCCAATATCAACAAGAAAATTACAAGAATATAAACTACATTTAGTCAAATTACCTGGCTTCAAATAAAGCCAAACCACTCACAGATTCCTTCTTCTGGCAATGTTGTTGAAGACAAAATAGTGAACTTGTCAAGTATGACTTGAAGCTTCGGATGCTCCAAAGATAGGAAGAGATAGACAATGTTTGTTTATATTTCTCTGTTCCTGTCTTTGGGGCATCTGATGCTTCAAGTGAATTTAGGGTACAATTTTTAGTCTTTTGATGGTCGATCTTGTATAGAATCAACTAATACAAACAATCCAGTAGGGAATTATTAATGCATGACCAAATCTCTTCACGAAAATATATGACTTTGGAATTCATAAAATAAGAGTTTAGAGGAAATGTTCCACTAATTTATAGACTATTTCTATGGTTGGAATGAAAGTTAAGTATTTTCAAAGAAGGTATATGTACAAGTGACAAACATGCAGATTTGACCAAGCACTAATGGGAGCTTGACCCAACAACAAATGGACTTGTGATGATTTTATGAAAATACTACATCTATTGCTAGGTAAGCTCCTATTAGTACTTAGGAAAATTTTCATGTTCACCTGTGCATATACCTTCTCTAATCAACTCTTATATACAGGTGAAGGTTGTATATTTTGTATAGGTTGTGTATGTGTGCACGCATGTGTGTGTCAGTGGAACCATTTTAATAGTGAGAACCATTTGACAAACCCTATGGGATTGGACCTAAGTCTTGGGGGATCATCATTGATGGCCTTTCCTATGTTCATGGTCAGAGACTTTGTAGTTTGACTTCATAGTCTCAAACCAGATTAATCTAGCTTCATCATAGTAAGGGTATAAAAAGAGCCTCAAATTTTTATTTTTACCTAATTTATAAAATACATATGAGCAACCTAATTCATGCCATACATAAGGGACTGGAACTATTACTTATGAATTGTGAGAACCATTTGACTAACCCTATGAGACTGGACCTAAGTCTCAGGGGCTCATCATTGATGGTATTTCCTATATTCATGCTCAAAGACTTTGTAGTTCGACTTCATAGTCTCAAACCAGATCAATCTAGGTTCATCATAGTAAGGGTATAAAAATAGAGTATATTATGTCATATCACTATATACCACTAATTTTCTTCGTCTAAATAGAGTTCACGTATTCATCTTATATAAATAATCTCTTCCCTACATTCAATCATTATACTCACATAACATTCATTAACACATAAAATTCATTCACACACAAAATTCATGAATAATTTATTAACGCACCATTCATCAGCATTTACTAGTAGTAAAAAATAACATTCATTAAGACAACGTTCTTTCATTAGCAAAAAATGTTAATTGCAATCATTTCTTTTTTGGTTTCTTGTTTTTTTTTTTAATGAAATGGCTAAGATGAGCATCAAGATCCTCGTCATTCCCCTCCTCTACTGATTCTGATCTCAAAGCACGTATCCTCATCATGTGTTCAGGAAGAATATGATGTTGCACCAAAGTGGGCTCCGTTGCAATAACAACTATATGGGTTAAATTCACACCATTTTATATTAGTGTTACAAGTATTTCATTAATTAAAAGAACTATAAATCAAACAATAAATTTAAAATAACAAAACATAGATTTTCTTTACCTGACTGTGCCACATCATCTACAATAACATTTTTTCGTCATCTCCAAAGTCAACATGGTGATCACTCCGAACATCCTCCACTCATTCAGCATGACGTTATGTATGCTCTAAAATATACACAAAAAAGGTTACACCAATTTCAATTTTAGATGTTAAATTGTATTAATAATTATGTAATTAATTTTCAATAGAAAATGAACACCTCCATCGACACTACAATCCACATTAGGGCCTTCGTCATGTAGCGTAGGTTCTGTGTTAGGATTACAAGGCTGCATTGCAATGCCATGCACATTGTTATCATTGTTTTCTTTTAAAAAATAAAAATAGTTAATTTATGTTTGAAATCAACATCAAATAGATTGTTGCTCAAGTATTCAATTTCAGATATTTTTCATTTGGAATATTTACTTGTTCAACTGATGTAGGAGACTCTTGGGTTGGGCCAATGGAAGCTTTGTGTAGGCGTTCAACCATGGATTGGTAGCCTTCCTTGAAGGAAATATTTTTGTGTTCTTTTGTGGCCTCTAAATTAAATTCTGAGCCCTGCATTTTTTGATTAAATAAAATTGTTTGCAATTTATAAAAATTTAGATCTGTAATTTTATTTATTGCTACTTACAATTCGTGCTTACATTTTTGAATAACCACCAGAGCCAAGTTTGTGCTGGCCAATCTTTTATAGTCTAGCCTTTGTAGCCTTTGATGTGTCCTATAGCCTATGAAGAGTTTGAAAATGTTAGATTATATAGATATAAAGAACACTAATTAGTGTATAATTACATTCTACTAGTAGTTAATACTATCGCATGCCGTATTTTCTCATTTGGTAGTGAAATTCCTCTTTGAGTATCCCCTTTCTCCTTTGTATCCAAAATGAATTCATTCCAATGCCTCACTGAAATAAAGGGAGGATGCTCGTACTTTGGGTTGTGGATGAGACTCCTTCTATATGTGTCCCTCACAGTCTTAAGATGTTTGGCAACTTTTTCTATAAAAAAATTCTCTTCAAAAATGTTATTACCAAACTCATGCTGTAAATCTTTTATGAGTTGTTTTTTTAATTTTTTTTCATCTAAGTTCCACCTTTTAAGAAAAAACACAAAATTGTTAGAAGGAAAAATTAACTAAAGTTGTGTACCGTGAATATAGTAAAAGAAATGGAATGAAAGGAAAAATATTGTACCAATTAATGATATGAAATAAAAAAAGTGGGATGGGATTAGTTCACTTATGATGTTCCACTTTGTATGTATGGTGGGCCTGAATATATTTAATGTCAAGTCATGAATCACTTTATAAAAAGAATCATTCCTTGCAAAAATGTCATGTGATCATCAATCCAAAACTTGTTATGAATAAGTAAATTACAATTAAAATATAAATAATAATAATTTTAAAGTACCTAGAAGCTTAAGACATTTTAAAGGCATTAATTATTTATTATCAATCAACAATTATGTCTGCATAACTCCCGTGCTAGAAACACAGATAGATCCAGGAAATGATGGTGAATTATCACCAATACAGGTACTCTGATCTGTATCCGGTGTGGCAATCATCAATGTATCTCCTACTACATAAAATTAATCCAATATGAGATGCACACAAGATTAAAGTACAAATTATCAAATCATAATTAACAAAAAACTAAATATATCAAAACAAGGATTTACCAGGCATAGACTGTGAAGGCCTCAATGTTTGCATGCTCCTTGTTGCCAACATTGCACTTGACAATCTCAAATGGTTGGTCTTTCTAGGAGGAGTTGCCTGGCTCACTTGATGACCTGAACAATACTTTGTTAGAAAAGACATTCTGAAATAATAAGAGTAAGAGTAGCTTTCAATATTGTTTGAGTGAAGATTTTCTTAGAAATTTTGAATTAGTTGTAACTGTACCTTTTCCTATAGCTCTATCTACGGTATCAGTAAGTCCAATTAAAATGTACACTTCTAATCAATAGGTCCAATGAATTTTTTGAATTTTCCAAAGAAAAAATTCCTTATAACTTGTTAACTTAAGGATTATTTTACCTAAGGTGGGAGTTTGGCTAGTACCAGCCTCACTGTGATTTCCATGACCAAGTTCTTGACCAATCAAAAAATCCTATAACAAGAACACATACATATTTTAGCTCTTGATATAAAAGAGTATAAAATATAAACCTTTATTGAACTTTTTTTATAACTAAAGATTCATTACTTCTTACCTGATAACAATGTACTTGTGACATCAATTCCTTTGTCCTTGCCTGCATATTTGTGGTTGGATTTGGATCCTCCAGCATTTTAATAACTTCTGCAGTGACTATTTTTAATTTTTTTCTCACCACATTTATAGGGTTAGGATATCTAGGAGGTCATCCATATCTACAGTATCTACAAATATTTCCTTTGTTGTTGTAGGTGCTTTTACCCTCTCTTGAACATCAATTTGTGACAGGATTATCAATAAAACTATCAGAATAACTCCAAAACCCTAAATAAAATAACATAATAATATAAAAAATTTCAACTATCTAATTTGTACAATTACAATAAGGTTTACCTTTGCTGAAGAATGGGTGGGTGGCACATCCCCACCACCTCTATCATGTGGGGGATCCATGTCATCCTGTGACAAAGATACTTAAGTGAACTGAAAGTAATAGACTTAGCAAACAAAACTTATTTAATAAAATGGTATATTGGAGTCATAAACTTGAGGTTTTTTTAAATGGAATACTGTACTTACCACCCCCATGATAGTAACTTTGTTTTTATCAATGCGATTCAAATGGTAATTTATAAGCAGTTCTTCCCCTGCACTTATTGATTTTATCAAACATACAAAAAACACGATTCCCCTCACGTGCCTCAAATATGCAATTGGGTTGCTTATTAGTTGTCGTAGGTTGCGTACTATTTATAAAACCCCCAATATTCCCTGTTATTTTTGGTCTCCCGTCAATGTACATAGTAAATCTTTTACTTTGATCATTTTCTTTCCATTGTATATAATTTTCTAACAGTGCATACCTACGCATACTTTTTTATATTGAGTAATTTGCATCCAATCATCGCAATTGTAACAAGGTCCAACAAACTCCATCAATTCAATAAGTTTGTTGTTACATACCTTTATTCCATCCATGGAAAATAGGCCCAAACCATGTAATGAGGATGGAGCTATGTGATATATCCTCTCGTTAACACAAAAATTAGTGTTAATTGGAGGTAGCTCCTTGGGTACCCATTCTTTCTCAAGATGTGTGTACCAAAAGGGCACCTTGATGTTGCCTTTGGTATCATCATCATAAGAACATGAACCCACTTCAGCAAGGAAAAATTGCATTTGTTTATTGAATTTTTTTCTAATCTTTTGACCTCTAGTTGATCTCCCTATTTTAGTTGTACTACATGTCGAACTTTCATCTACCATTCCCGCATTTCCCTCATTCAAGGAAGATAGATTTGACAAGTACCTATTTGATGGTTCCTGCAATCCATAAAATGAGATATATAGTTGGTAAGGAGCAAGATATTTTTCTAAATGAGGGTAATGTTGATGAAGTACGTCAGCCAAAAAATTGATCTTGAGGGTAGTATTGTTAAATCATGAGCAAGTTAATACCTTATTATTAAAACACTCAATAAAGATGGGCGTAAAGAGAAAGATATCAATCAATAAACTATTTCTATAGGTCATATTTACTTATACCTATTGATCCATGTCACTGTGCAGGATCCTCGTCAAAGGGGTTAAATTTCCTGCATATGTGAATCATTTATCTTAAATTATCTAAAAATTACATGATACATATGATAAAAATTATGTAGAAGACAACATGAACAATATGCAAGATTGTAAACATGAACAAATTAGCTTTACCTTATATATGGAATGCAAGATCATCAACAAAAGGGGTGATGATGTGTGTAGTCAATCGCATGTTTCCAGAAAGGTTGACAATCAAACAAAATATATACATGTAATCAACATCAATTAATTGAGCATCATAAGCAATACATTGGTTATCATAAATCACATATGTTGTAATCATTAGAATTGAACACAGTGAATTAATTATACCATGCCATTAGAGTCGAATACATCAATAAATTGATATTAAATATATTTACTAATCAATATAAATATATATAAATAATTAAATCACATACCTTGTACATTTCAATCATGTCATTGATCATCTTCTTCATCCATCATCATCATCATCATCATCATCATCATCATCATCACCACCACCACCACAACCACCACCACCACCACCACCACCACCATCATCACCACCAGCATCATCATCATCATCACCACCACCACCATCATCTTCTTCATCATCTTCTTCTTCATCTTCATCTTAAGTATCTTCTTCTTCCATCACATGATACTTTACTGACCTTCCTCTTGGATCATGTCTAACAAAAAATAACCAACCCGGTTTATGTGGAACCTCTAAGTAAAACACTTGCTCAAATTGGCTTGGAAGAACATAGGGCTCATCTCTAACTGGATCAAATGACCTTGTATTAATCATTGTAAATTTATTATCATATTGAATAATAGTTCTATCAGGATCATTTTGATTCAGTCGTAGCCTATACCATTTGACGACAAATAGAACTAATTTGAAGGAGTTAAAGTCGCACTAAAGTATATCATCCAAGATGCCATAGTATCAATTTTGAGATAGTTGAGGATGTATGTCATTTCTAGATGAAATATTAGTAACCTCGAAGACTGCAATTATCCTATAATCACAAGTTTTCTTTGTGTCATCCAACTTTTTTATGCAAAATTTGTGCCCATGATAGTACATAGCTTTGATTATTTGCATCATGAGTTGATATGAAACATATGGGTCATGATCATTAATAATTTTTTACGTACCTGTCTACCTCTTAAACCATATGCTAGATCAATTACCATTGGAATAACATTGGAATCTCCATTATGATGAGCTTCTCTAACCAATAAAGCAACACCGGCTTCCCATGTTAATGAGAAACTATTTTGTTGACATTGTTTAATCCATATAGTCATCCAATCAAGATTTTTTGCAATATACAAATGTATTGCATCCCACTCTCGACCAACTATATAAAAAAAAAAGACCAATTACAAATAACTTATATTGAAGATTTATAAGAGTTAATTAACTACAATAACATATTATAATTACCTATCACTTTCATCAATATACCTTTCCCAATCAAGTACTCCCCTTTGAATTTGTTAATCGAGTTGGGATCCCAAATATGATCTACTTTGCTGCAAACTTAGGAAGATATTCACTAATGTACACCATGGTCTAGTATACCATATATCCCTCCACCATAGAACCCTTAGGATGTACTCTCTGTCAAACAAAGCCATTCAAAAATTTCATGTGCCTCTCAACCATCCACATTGACCTAGTTTGTACAGGTCCACACAATTCAATCTCCTCAACTTGATGTATGAGGTAGTGTTCTTGTGCATTGAAAAAAGTTGAAGGTAGATACTTTTGCCTTTCCCACTTAAGATGATGAATTTTTCTCTTCTAATATTTTATATCTTTCTTATGGATTTCTTTTGATGACAACCACCTCATATATTTTCCAAGATCATATATAACTTGTTTGACACTGTTGTCAAAGTGGTGTGGGAGAGATAGAGGTAGAACATGTTGCAATAATTGTAAAATGATCTTTCAATGTTTAATAAAATAATACAATCAAAACTACATGCAGTATACAAATATATAGTGAATAAAAAATAGCATGAATTACCTTAATAAATGTATGCTAATCATGTGTTTTCATCTTTGGCCCAAATTCACTCTTCTTTGATATGAGATTGTTTATCTTCACAACAAATCCTATGGGAAATGATATTTTTTGTATGACTTCTTTTATAGCATTGCTTTTCTACTCTGACAATAACCAAGTAAGGGAACTTATATCAATCTGGTCTCCATTATTATTTGATTGAATGAAATTTTTTATTGCATGGTTGGATTCCTCAATGTCACTACAAATTTTGACAATTTTTTCTTTGTCATGCCTTCCATCCAATAATTTCCATAATTTCTCTGTTAGATTCTTTCTAATATGCATAGAATCAAAAAAATGTACGATTAGAAGTTTCTCATAGTACGACAACCTACTAAATTGTGTAGGATAACTTTTTAGTTCTGTTGAAATTTTCTCATTGATGTCTTGATGACCTTCACAAGCATCAATTACATCATCAGTAAACAAAATAGAATATCAAAATATAAATTTCAAACAAGAACCATCAGATGGAATGACATTACCTCAAAAATTTATTCTATTTTATTCCAACTTCCATAGGCGAGGTGTCATTCTCCATGGCTTTGATGTAGTCTCTTCTTTCCCATTGAAAAGATGTTTTTCAGTAATTCAATACTTATGATTTCTGTGGAGAAAGTGTCTATACTCATCGAACACCTACTTTCCTAAACTTTTTGAATGATAAGATTTCATCTTTGGACCACAAACTGGACATGCAAATTTTCTCTTTGTATGAAGACCTACAAGATCATGTATAATTGGATTAAATATGTTAATTTTGTGTTAGCACTATAACATACCAAAAAAGAGGTGTTAACAAGAGAACATACCACAAAAATGTGTTAGCTAGGGGCATCATGTATTGTCCATACAAGCAATGCATGGAATTAAAATTGTCTTTGACCTATTGGTCTAGAAATGTCATACATAGTGACCCCATTCCATAACACCATCAACTCTTCGATAAGGGGCTCAATATATAAATTCATATCTTTAACTTGGTACATACCTAGTTGAATGAACACAAACATTACATAATTATTATGACCATTTTGATGGATTAATTATAATAAATTACTTTAGATGACTATTAAATGAAAAAATACCAGGAACAATCATTTTCAACAGTATGTGCTCCCTCTTTATGGACATCCAAGGAGGAATGTTATTGTTGATAACAAAAATAGGCCACACCGAGTAAATAGATCTCATCTCTCTAAAAAGATTAACATCGTCCGCTACCAATGAAAGCCTGAGATTACAAGGTTATTCTTTAAAATGTGGCCAAGTTTCCTCTATTTTGTTGAATGTCAAACAATCTATAGGCATTTGCCTAATGTTATCTCAACTTCTATTGTGTGCATGGTAATCCATAAATTGTGTCAAGCTAGTGCACCTGAATAATTGTTGCAGACGTGGAATATGGGAATATATTGAAGAACCTTGCGAGGCACCTTTTTTGTTATTTGATCCAATCAATATCTACTAATATGATAATCAGGGCATTCTGTTACAAATTCATGTTGTTTATGATATATAATATGATCATTCGGATATGCATGTATTGTTTGATACTCCATTCCAATATCTTTCATAATGGCATAATTCTCGGTACGAGGGAGGTAGAATGTTCGATTGTGGTAAAAAAAACTCACCTATCAACCTACAACCAAATTAAATATAATTGGTTAATATAAAGAATATTAATTGGTACATGATTCACCATTTTTTAACTATAAGGAAATTATGATTTAAAAAGATGAAAAAAGATGACATATATGATATACCTTAACATACGTGTGATAGCTATGTTGGATAAATAATTCATAACCTTCAAGTTCACCAACAATAATACAATGACAAGAAGAGTTGTTTGAGAGCCTTCATATAGGGGCTTGTATGCCTTCTCAAGTATAGGTACATCAAGGTCATCTTCATCATCATCATCATCAATCGTGCTAGTGCCATCATCTCGATGATCGTGATCTTCTTCTATGGGATCATTACCTTCTACTTTGATATTCACACCTCCATGTTACCTCATTTGGAAATCCACATTCTCTGGATTGTCATGGTCCATAACATGAAACCCAAGGTGGTTGACCTATATCAAAATGATTAACTTAAATTAACCATGAACATGATATCATCATCAATTCATGCTACCTACAATGTTCCTTAGCTGTTTTGATTAGATACCTTTGAGTCTTTAAGCCCTTGCAAATATTGCAGGGACAATAACATTTTCCATCACCTTTTCTTTTAAAGTTAGACCACAATCTAGCAATTATCTCCTTATTTTGTTTTGGGTTGATATTGTCACACATGGTCTTTCTTGAATGGAATGGCTCGTTACTTGTACATTGACTAGAATGTTGGTGGAAGAAGGATGATTTGTTTGCAACCTGCAGATACAAACACTGAACAACCATTTTCTCAACTCTAATTTTCTCAACACAAAGGGATATTTTTAATAGCCATATAAACCTGATTATTTTTAAATGGAATACACCAAGGAGTACCATTAGAAATATCGACCGTTTACAATCATGAATTGTAAACCTAAATCAGATAGCTCATTTTTTTATCAGAGTGTGTAGTCTCAGTGTATATGAAAAATGAATGAAATTCAAGGCCTAATTTATCAAGAGAAATAAATGATGCAGAACCCCACGATCGAAAACATGAAACCTAATAAAAAATACTACAAAACTTGATTGGGACAATGAAATTTACAAAGTAAGGAAAGGTGAGAGGATCAATCAAATAATGAAAAAAAGAAACACGCTTTGTCAACAATGTTCAAAATCCTATCACCAAGCATAGACATAGGAAATAAAAAAAGGACAAAAGACAAGAAATAAGAAAAATTGTTATGAGAAGAGGTAAAATCAATATTCAAAGTATTATTATGAAATATGAATGTTCATCACTTGTGCATATACCTTCTCTAGTCAAATTCAAGGCCTAATTTATCAAGAAAAAAAAATAATACAGAACCTCAATATTGAAAACATGAAACCTAATAAAGAACACTGCAAAACTTGATTGGGATAATGGAATTTAAAAAGTAAGGAAGGGTAAGAGCATCAATCAAATAATAAAAAAAAGAAACATGCTTTTTCAACAATGTTCAAAATCCTATCACCAAGCACAGACATAGGAAATCAAAAAGGGACAAAAGACAAGAAATAAGAAAAATCATTAGGACTATAGAAAAATCATTATGACTATAGAAAATCAAGTTCTAGAAATGGATGGTTTTGATGCTTTGCCATTACAAAAATTGAGCATTCATCATTTGGTACTTCTTGGTGTATTCCATTTAGATATGTTCAAAATTTTGCCAGTAATGATTTGGGGAATGCAATCATGTAAAACACAAACTATTATTATTATTGT
>MU227345.1:599102-619646 GCA_018584345.1 Thuja plicata
CAATAGCCAGTCAGAAAGACCTACTAGGGTTAGTAGGTGAATTAGTGTTTGGAGTATTGTGAATGTTTGGGGATAAAAGTGATTTTTGATTCCTCACCTAGACAAATCAAATAGTGTGTTCAAATCCATAGATTGGATCAAGAACCTCACTGGTGAAGGGTTTCAAAACTTACCAAGAATCAGAGAAGTGTTCCTAGCCCTTAAGCCTGAGAGGGTGTTTGAATACTTAGAGTGGGTGAGACCAAGTTGAAGAAGTGTCTTAATATCTTTCTATTTTGAAATTTTCTTATTGAGATATTAGTGTAATTTCCCCTGCTAGGTTGAACATAATTATTACATATAGAATTCGAACTTACACTGTATGTCCGAAGAACACAATAATTCAATTTAAAATATTCATAAATAGGAAGTAACATTAGTTCCTGTATATCCAATCATATTGCTATTTAGCTTAATGAATATATGGAAGGTGTAGGTCTTATCCAAGTTGTGTAGAGACCAATGAATGGACTCCCTCAAAGTTTACAGGTCCAAGTCCCTATCATGAAGGATTACGAAACGTTGATCCCTACCCTCTATTGGGATAAGATCCATTGCTTGGATTTATACAAGCCCCTCCTTGGTGACACTTTAGTCCCTTCCTCTTCAGGTACTAAATAGTAACAAATCTGAACATGGAAAAATATGATTATGACTCTATTATTAATGAATATATATTACAGATGTAAATATTAGACCATTCAGATATATGTTACAGAACATTTAGATATATACATTATATATAGATGATTCTGATTTCATCCTTATTAACATATAATATGTATGATAGACTTTATAAGGTTGTTTATCTTTAATAATATATATATATATAATCACAATCTCTTATATATACTTAATATATATAACATAACTTTATCTGATTTCACTGTTATTAATTTATAATTCTCATACACACATCTTGTATATTATGTGTATGTGTATTCACTTATGAAATATAACATACATATATGTACAATTATGATTAAATAATATATATATATATTTTTTGTATTATTAATATATCTATTTTCTGATTTCACTGTTGTAACTGAAATTAATATTATGTATCTATATTAGACCATATATATTGATATATGATTTCCATTGATCTGTATCAATATATATCATATACGTATATGTAGTCAATATTCTCTTATTCTATGATAATTCATATCCATCTATCTTAATGTACCATGATTCCTTCATATTTATATATTCTTCTATGTGATCTATTCTTCCCACAATTAGTTGTTTTCTCTTCGTCAAGTCTAGAAGATATATTCTCATATATATTAATCCCCCCTTTCTATTTGCAAATCTTATTCTTTTTATATCCTCTTTTTTCTACGAAGAGATACATCCCTTATGAAGGATGATGCCCTCCCAAATGGATGTAACTCTTCATTAACCTTGATTGTTGTCTTTGTTATTATCATTTTCCTTTCAAGGATTCTCAATCACTGCCTTATGCATATTAATTACTACCTTATTACTTCTCAATTTTCGTCCATAGTATTTGCAACATTTTAATGGTCGCTATTTTTTCATATAATTATCGACTAAGCATAATATTTGGAATAGATATTAATATTAAGAATTGCTATTATATGATTATTATATCTTTATTAACATAATATATCATATAAAATTATATTATTAGTATTAAGTGTCTCTTCATTAATTTGTAATTATATTATTTGTTATTTATTTTTATTTTTTTATTTTCTTTTATTATTATATATTATTAAATCCCATTTTGGAAAGGGGATATCACAATTAGTGGGATTGATTTATTTCAAGACCAATTGGGAAGTTATCTAGGAGATTGGAAATTTTCTTGGCTTCTTGGTGACCACTCTGCAATTGTAACAACACATTTTGGATGCAAATTGAATGAAAACCAACAGTTTCCTATGAAATTTTGAACTGGCATGAATGTCTGCAGAGGGATCTAATCCATCAAAGCGTTATGATTTGAATCCTATGTGAGTTTTCATTTTGATATAGTTGATTTGATCTCATTCTTGTTTGTGTAGTTGAAGTTATAATCGATTTGGTAAACACTTTATGTGGTACATTTGGTAATTGATTTGGGGAGTAATTGCTTACTTTATGTGGTACATTTGACTTAGTCATTTGCAATGATTTGGATAGATGAAATAAGTCTATAAATTTTACTTGCAATAGTTGCAATGAGGCAACTATTGTTGATTGTGTTTTTCGCCTAAAAAACTTGATTGCAAGTGATAATCCTAAAGGATTATAATTTGTCATTAGTATACAAGGAAACAGTTTTTGGATGGTCAGTTACATGATCACCGAGTGACAACACATAGGGTCACCAAAACAGAAAAGTGCAATGGTCACCAAAACAAAAAAGTGCAATGGTCACCAAAAATATCTTAGCACAATAAACATCGAAAGCACTATCACCGAAAGACAGTTTACAGAGTAAACCAAGAGCACAGTTTATAGACATCACTGAGCATAGACTATAGAGCAGAATGAGAACTAATCTACAGAGAAACTCAAGCACTAGTCTACCGAGTGATAGTTTTATTCTTGAGAAAAGTGGATCTGAGATACACGTAAGATAAAGCACTTCAGTTTTATAATTAGCTTTATGTTTAGCTGTAAAACCATTTCTTGAGGATCAAGTAAAGCATATGTAATTGTTTTAATCAGTCTAACTGATTGTAAACATGCAAACTAGGAGATCAAGGTCAAGTTGTAAACCTTTGATCATAGAGTTTTTATTGTAAAGCGTGAAACCTAATTAGGTCAATACATTGTATAAATAGATGTATAATCAATCAGAACAAGATGATTGTATCTGTAGAAGACATCTATGGATTAGACAGAGAGTTTCACATAGAAGGAGACAAAAGAAATAATTCAGTTACGAAGAACAAGATTCAAGGCTACCGAACATAATAGAGGTATTAATCAATCAATATAGGTGATACATATATCTTGTGAACTTAAAGGATCTATATTTGGAAATTCAAGATTGTATACTATCAGGTCAACAAGTATTTTTGACTACTCTCTAAAAATTATAGCAAATAGAAGAAATCCTTTAAGAAGGTGGACTTAAAAATCTTATTGTATATCTCTTAACCGAGTGGACACTTAATAGTGTTGTTAAAATCTCTTAATCGAGTAGACCTAACCAGTCTAAAATGTTAGTCCTAACAGGGTAAGATCATCAAAAGTGATCACACTTGTAGCCTTAACCAACACCTTCCATTCTACAGATAGTGAAGCATTGTGGGTTTCATCCCCACCACAGTTTTTACCTTCTAACATGGGTTTTCTGCATTACCAATTCTTGTGTCATGTGTAACTACTTTTCATGAATGTTTATTGATAAAGGTAAATATAGGTTTTGACTGGTACTCGAAACCATTTACAACTTAGAACAAAAGATAAATTAAAAAAAGCTTACAAACATTGAAAGCCTTCTATACAACAACAAGAAGGACCCTAGCCAACCCCAGTAAAAACCAAAAAGAGATACAAAAAGCAGCCAAAAAATAGTTTCCAGCACAACTACCAGTCAAACTACCAGCATGAAATAGAAAGAGAAACTACTTAATACTTTCAAAGGATTTCTCATCCTCTTTCTACATATCTTCCATCATATCAATAGATTCTTTAAGGGATTTTAGTTCCTTAGGCATTTGTGGAAGTTTCCTTTTGATGTCGCTTCTTGTTCTAGTTCCCTAGCCCAAGCTCCCAGCTTTATCCTCCATAGTGATAGTTGTGTTCTCCAGCATGCTGCTCTCCAGATAGGCATAGAAAGCCTTAATATTAAGCACAAATAATTTAAGCCCCTCATTTCTATTCTTAAGAATGATACTAATCATATGCCCATTATGGCTAATTTTTTCTTTCATATCTTTCAGCTTCACCTCCACCAGAGTAGTAATTCTGGCCGTTATCTCTTCATTCGAGTTATTATTATTTACCTTCATCAAAAGATACTTTTCCATCTTTTCTAGCTTAGCTTTAAAGGGATCCATGGCTTCTTCCGTCTCCTTCAAGTGCTATTTATCTCATTCATGGCCTTGCTGATCCACTTCTCCATATTAGCGCCATGATCCTCATTACTCTTGGGGATTCTTTCATCAATGTCAAACCTGACATTTGTTTGATAGCCAGTATCCTTTCTCTATTTTTTATTATTAATTTTCATGAATGTTTCTATGAATGTTTACATGCAATTACAACTAAGTATTGATATTACATGCATAAGGTAGAAAAGTAATATGGTCGGTAATACAAGTAAAGATTACTAAAGGTTAAGGTGATAAAATTTTTAAGGGTACTAATTCACCCCTGCCCTCTCAGTACACACCATTCCATTATTCCAACAATTAGTATCTAAGCTAGATCTCTTATTTTGAAAAGTTTAAATCACTTGAGAAAAAAGATCATACAATGGAAAGGTATAAGCTTGACAAGAATATTGAAAATCATAACTTGCAGATACAGATCTTCTATGAGAAATACAAAGAAGCAAGAATCAAGATGAGAGAGCTATTAGATGAAAGAAAATAAATGGAATCTATCTTTAATGAAACTGACTATCATGAAGAAGAGATACCTAATTTTTTTGAGTCATCAGGATCTACATCTAGTAGTACATCTGACACATCTGAAAGAAGCATTACAAGTATTAATGAAATCAATCAACATCTGACAGAAAAAGTAAAGGTACTACAAATCAGTCAAGAGACACAGATGGTAAGAATGATTGATGTTATAAATAATGCAAGAGAAGTTGAACAAGAAAGAACATTAGCTATTGATGATAGGAGGAAGATCACCGAGAAGATGCAAGAGAGAGAAACTAAAATACAGAGACTTACTGAACATCATCATGAGATCACCAATCAAATATTTCTTATGAGTGATGAGGCCAAATGAGTGAACATAGAACTCAATGGGAAATTGGAAGCTATTGGTGAACTAAGAGAATAAAATGAGAAACAGAAGCATGAAGTAAGGATTCAAAAACAACATAATGATATGATCAAGAAAGTTGAAGAGAGTACAAAAAGAATGGATGATTTTCTGAATGGACAAAGAAGACCCAACAACAATACTGGTCTAGGGTATACCGAGCATGGAGAATCATCAAACCGAGCTGATCAAAAAGATGTCTACACATATCCAAAGAAAAGAAGTAGTCATGCAATCACTATGGAAAACCAGGCCATACATCAAATGTTTGCAGGAGCAAAGTAAAAGGTATTCCTAAATCTACTTCTACATTCATAGGTAAATGTTATAACTGTAACAAGCATGGACACAAAGCACATGAATGCAAATCTAAGGTGAACAAACCAAAGAAGGAATCCTACATGGAAAAATATTGTTTTACTTGAAAAATGCATGACAATACATATTGTGAATGTAGGAAAAAGAAAAAGAAAGTATGGAAACCAAAAGAACAAGAAAATGCTTATAAACCAAGAAGAGTCGGTAACTCATATGTTTGGGATTACAACACATGGGTAAATTGCACAACATGTGGTAGATATGGACACAAAGCTGAAAACTGCATGAGGAAATGGATATGAAGATCAAGGAACTAGACTAACTCTAGAATGACATGCTTACACTATCATAAGGTTTGTCACCTAAGCAAGGACTGTAGAGACCTAGTGACAAAGTCAAGTACTTTTGAAAATGGAAACACTATTGAAGATATTAGGAGAATGAGAAATCAAATGTTGAGGAAATATTCAATAAAAGATGATGCTGGACCAAGAAATATAGTTGGTGACACCTCATCCAATGGATCTGGTGATATCACCACCCCACCTAAGCAATACAAGTAAGTATAGAACTGCAGTATACAAAGCTATATTTTACATCAGTTCCTATTATATAGTCAAAAAATGGAAGCACTTCCATGGTAGACTATTTTATCCTTCTAAGTAAGTGGTTTGGGGTCATGTCAATCACCTTGAATGGTTTCCTAACTTTGATCTTCCTTTATCCCCCTATTCTACCCCATTTCCACTTTTTCCAACCTATTTCTAGCACCCCAGACTGAAAAACTGGGACTTTGACCTTAGGGTCAAGGTTGACCTTTTTGGGTCAAGGTCAACCTTGACCTTGACCTAGGTCAAGGACAACCTCAACCTTGACCTTGACCTAGGTCAAGGACAACCTCAACCTTGACCTAGGTCACAATTAACCTTTTCCAGACCCAGGATTCAAATTTTAGAATTTCAGGGTTTTTGGATGTGGGTCTTTGGAAAAAGGTAATTCCCGCTTATGGGTCGGTTGTTTCGGCTTTCGAAACAAAAAATATTAAATTATATTTAATATAGGTCCTCTTCTAGGAGCATGGGTTTAATTTGAATTTAATTCTCCTATGTTGGCCTGTCTAGAGGATTGTGCCCTAGTTTCATATAAAAGGAAGCTTTCTCCTCTCATTTTCTCTAACGATGAACCATGATCAACTAAGCATAATTGCAAGAATTAAAAGACTTGAAGAGTGAATTCCAAAGGTGAAGAAGGAATATTTGAAGAAACCCAAGTAGCCATTGAAGCATTCATTCATTCTCAAGCACTCATTTTCATCAAGGAGATCCATTGGTGGCCATTGAAGGATTCAAGCTCCATGGAGCCCTCTTGTTGAAGATTTCTCCATCCACATTCCTCCAAGCTCTTCCAATTCAAGAACCCATTCAATATTGGTGTTGAATATCTACAAATAATTGATTGATGACATCCTACATCTTACATTCTACATTCTACATCCCTTTTGGTACATACATACTTGTGGATTCACGAATTCTAATCCACCACAAGGACTTCAACAAGCAAGGTGAATTTGTGCATTTACTTTGTTTTTACTTATGCAATTTCAATTATACTTTGAGGTTAATTCTGAAACTGGGGTTTGACCAAGGAAAACTCCTCCCCCCAACAAAAAAACCATTTTTCTTGCAAGTACAGGTTCGGAACAACATATCGGGACAGAGATTTAGATACCCTTTTTGGCAAACTTTTGGGATACAAAAATAGAATTTCAGTCTGAGACTTTTTAGGTCGATTCTGCCCTAAGGCACAATCATAAATTCTAGGTCAATGGTGACATTTACTTGAGGGTACAAATTGGAACTATGTCAGAATAGAAAAATATTTTTGGGTTTTGTTCGTCTCTGCATTTTTATTACAAATTTGGTCTCAGATTTTCTAGAAACTCAACACAGGCTTCAGAAAACAACATTTTTCAGATCTGCAACATTTCAAGGTTAGTACATTTCTCCTATCCATTTCAATTAAGGTTATTAATATTTCTATATCAATTTCACATTCAAATAAATAAACTGGTACTTAAGATCTTCCTTTTTTATTCTTATTTCCAAATGATGGATTCTTTTATGCATTGATCCTTCCATTTTGGATTAATCAAATTGGATGTTTCATTTGTACATCTAAGGCTAGAAGGAGAGTATGTTATTTACCCCTAAATTTTGATAAACAATCAAATCAAATCAAATCTTTTAAATGCAAGATAGGATAATAACAAACCCTAAAAACCAACAACGCAACATCTATTTTCTTATCTTACATTTTGGTGAACCCGCGATAGACAACTCTTTCTTTTTGGTGTTAGATTTACATATTTGATGTTAGATTTTGCATGCATATTATATTAGATTTCTTTTATTTTCTTGCATTTACATTTCAAAAATTAAAAAATAAAAAATCTTGTGTTTCCTAAATTAGTTCATTTACATTACATTGGTGTATGAGCTTTACCACTTCTAGTCCTACATATAGTATTCAGGTTAGAAGAAGTTGTAGACTTATGGGTTCCTTTGATCCCGAGTCTTCCTCTCCTTTCCTTAGGATCCCAGATGACAATTTGATCACTCATTATTCCAATCCTTCTATGGATCATAACTCTTCTCACTCATCTCATGATGAGGATGATGCTTTAAGAGTTCCTCCTGAACAAGTGCAAAAAATTTCAACTGAATTTGATAAAATGGGAAATTGGCTTATTCAAGAAAACCATAATAAAGATTTCATTCAAGCTATAGAGGATCTTAAGAAATTTCTTCATGATAGTGATCAAGGTGTTAATCTCTTAAGTGATATCACTCATCTTGTGCATTTGAATGTTAAACATTTAGCTCAAGAGGCTCAATATTTAGGATTTACTCCTCCTATCACTAGTGAGGGACCTTCTTCAGTTCCTTTACCTAGAATTCCTACTTATACTCCTCCTTTGATGACTACATCTCTCCCAATTTCATCTATTCCCATGAGTTTTCTAGCGGTCTCTCTACCTACCTCACAACCTTCATATCATAGTGTACCTTTTACTTATACTAATCCCTTTCCAAATGTGGTTCCAAATGTTCCACCAGTTGTGTCTTCCATTCCTACTGCTTCCTACACTTTTCCTAGTGTTCCTAATGTTTCTATGCCACCTATGTCTTCTAATGATTCCACAATTATTAGTTTGGCTCAAACTGTGTCATCTTTACAACAACAACTTGCATCCTTAGCTCAATCCAAGTTTAGCATTCCTATATGTGACATGGGTAGTCCTTTATCCTTAGAAATTATTTGTGATATTATTCCTCAACAAGCCAATATGCCTTATCTTGAGAATTACAATGGTAAAGGAGATCATGTTAATCATGTTAAAACATTTCAATCCTTTGTAGTGATTACGCTCATGATCATATGATTTTAGATAAACTATTTTCTAGAACTTTTTGTGATAAGGCTTTGCAATGGTATTGTTCTTTATTTCCTTATTCTATTGATTCTTATCCTAAACTTGCTAATACCTTCATCCAACAATTTCAAAATAAAATTGGTCCACAAGTTTCCTTAACTGATTTAATGCATTGTAAACAAAACATTAAGGAAAAATTGACTTATTTTATTGGTAGATTTAAGCATTTGTATGCTCCGATTTCTTATCCTGTTCCTGATATTGATATTCAACATATGTTTATTTCAAATTTACAAAATGATATTAGAGATAAGATTCTACTTACTGAATTTACCTCTTTTCAACAACTTTGTGCAGCACTTCATCATTATCAATTACAAGTGAGTCAATTTGAGAGAAACACTCCAATGGCTCCTGTTCCAGTTGATAAGAGTGGCACTGCTCCTAATCCTAATAAATTTTAGAAACCTAACAACTATATCAATATTAATAAACAAACAAATGCAGTTGTTGATCAAGTTGTTGTTGCATCTCACATTGCCACTTTTGCATCCACTACTTTTCGTATGAATCGTACATTTACTCCTCTCTTTGAATCTTTACATTCTATTATGAGTAGGTTTTTAAGTGCTAATATGATTACCTTGTCTCCTATTCAACCTCTCCTTCCTACTACCATAGCTTCAAAATCCTATGATTCTAAAGATTTTTGCCAATACCATCGCTAGAATGGCCATGATACTAAAAAATGTTATTCTTTAAAGCATAAAGTTCAAGACTTAATCGATTCTATTGCTTTATTTGTTGATAATTTTGATGGTAATGGGAACAATTATATCTCTCCTCCTAATCAAAACCTTCAAATCTATATGAATCCTCTACCTACACATGATACTAATACCATCGCTCAAATGTCTTCTGTGGATATCGTTTATGATTCAAAGATGGATGATCTTGATCACATTGTTAATCATGTGGAGAGAATTGTTGCATATTAACCTATTATTAAAGATACTTTGCCTCCACCTCAACCTCTAGTTCCACCTAAACCTCAGAAACAAATTAAGGATAAACGACCTCGGGAACATTCAATTACCTTTAATGATTCTGAGGCTATTAAGGCTCTTGATGGTCCCCTTTATATTTATGCTAGGATTGCTAAGATACCTACACATGGTTTTCTTGTTGATCCTACATATTTAAAAGATTTCATTACTGAGGAAAATCATTTTATGAAAAACCTAAAACGTGACTGTTATGATCCATGATATGCATGGATCCAAACTTGTAATGGTTTTCTCTATCTTGCACTTGGTTCTATTACCTTTCCTGTTGAACTTTGTGGCAAGGTTGTAGATACTACTTTCATTGTCATTCCTATATCTGATCAATTTCAAGTCAAATTCACTTTGCCTTGGATAACTGTTATGCATGCTATTGCTTATCCTATTCAAAAATGTCTTAAGTTCATTCATAATGGAGAAGTAAAAATGATTAATCATAGTTTGTATCAACCTTCTAGGCCTAGAGATTGTGCTACTCTTGATTTCTTTTGGCCTTCATTACCTAATTCATTTCCTCCTCACCCTGAAAAACTTTTTCATTCATATCAAGCCTATAAACATCACAAGATAGTCGAGCTAAGCATGCCTCAGATAGATCTTAACCATGGTGTTTTTCCCACTCCTTCTATACCTCCTTTATCCATTACTACTAACTCTATTAGTCAACCTCCCAGTGTTTCTTCTTAGCCTATTGTGAATCCTACCAATCCTCCTACAGAACCTGTGAAGGAATCAGTGGTTATTCCTCCTAGTTCACATGTGTCAAACAAATCAAAACGTAATAAATCTGCTAATGAATATCATAAGAAGCATAGAGCTAATGCTAGGGGTTGTGCTTCTTTTCTTTGAAATTATTTACCTTCTTTCGACCAACCTATGCTTGATGTGTTAGAAGAAGTCAATATTCACAATGATGTTAAGATGAATGAGTATGAAGATCCTATTTGCATCTTAGATCCCATTTTAATTAATCTTGATGAGGAGGATACTCTTGTTGATCCTAATGATCTTAGTGATGAGTATGAGACCATTGATCTTGATACTGACTTACCTCATATGCTTTCATCTCAATTGAAAATTATACCTAGTATCAAGCAACGCGATTCTCAAGAGGATCCTTGTTTGAAACTGGCTATTATTCCTACTGTATTGGATATAGTCCCTCTTGTGATTTTCTCACCTTCCCTAAATGACATAAACCAAGATGGGGAGAGTAGGCAATGCACCTGATTGGATTATCCTTCATGGTAGCCCTTTTTTTGTTTGCATGTTGTACTGTGCTTCTCCCGTAATGTGTTTGCTAAATGTTTGTTAGACTCTTTTATATGACCCTTGTTACTTTGTTGGTGCAAGGTGATAAAGGAATCAAACCTGTTGTATAATTCCTCTATATGTATCTCTACTCTTCTATATGTTTTTTTCATGTTATGTTGTACTTGTGCTATTATTCATAAGTGTTTTCCTTGTATAGTCCGCTTGGATCTACGACATGATAGCTTTGATTCTTTTTGGTTTCCATGTTGTGGTCTGAAAATAATCTTCTTCACAACTCTTGAGTTTTATTTCCTCCATTGTAATAGTAGTTCTACTTTCTTTGGGGAATGATGTCAATTCATTTACAATAATATCATATCTATATGTACATGTTATCTTATGATCATACCAACCCCATAGTAGGTAGATCCCTTCTGTGTTCTTTGTATGTTTATGTGATATTTCCCTTGAGTTACTTCATTTCGGGGAATCTCATAGAGGAAACGTAATCAGTAGAGTTGTTTATGTTTCTTTCAAAGCCATTGCTCCTATTAAAGTGTTAGCAATGACTTTAACATGGGGGCATATTCTCTACTCACTTTTTTCACACACGCACATTCAAAATATTTTCAAAACCTAAAATTTTTTTCTCCCTTTATGGATTAAAGACTAATCCTTAAAGCATGGATATTTTACTTTTTAGGATCTCTTGATCCCTCCAGTTTAAATTTACATGGATCTCTTGATCCCTCCAGTTTCAAATTACAATGTTTTGATCTCTTAAGGTCATAAGGTGTACTTAAGAATGGATCTCCTTGATGGGTTGGCTAGTGAGTAGCCACATTCACTAGGCATTTCAACTCCATCTTTCTAGTTACACTTTTTCCTTGTGTGGTTCACAATGGGACATAAGTTCTCATTGGGCAAGGTAACCACACCCTCTCTCTCTTTCTCCTTAACTGGTGATGTCTCTCTTATCATTATCTTAGGGTTGATTAAGACTTAAGTCCCTTGGGGGCTTGAGGATTTCTTTTTCCCTTTTGATTCCAATAATATTATCTATTCTTTATGATCTCCTTTACCAAGAGTTTGTATTGAGTCCATACTCTTGCTAAAGTGGGGGCTAAATGTATAGTCAGAAAATGGAAGCATTTCCATGGTAGACTAGTTTATCCTTCTGAGTAAGTGGTTTGGGGTCATATCAAGTGCCTTGAATGGGTTCCTAACTTTTATCTGGCTTTATCCCCTTGTGCTTCCCCATTTCCACTTTTTCCAACCTATTTCTGGCACTCCAAACTAAAAAAATGGGACTTTAACCTGAGGGTCAAGGTTGACCTTTTTTGGTCAAGGTAGACCTCTAATTTGACCTAGGTCAAGGTCAACCTCAACCTTGACCTAGGTCACAATCAACCTTGTTCTAGACCTAGGATTCAAATTTCAGAATTTTAGGGTTTTCGGATGTCGGTCTTTGGAAAAAGTTAATTCACGCTTCCGGGTTGGCTGTTACAGTCTTCGGAACAAAAAATCATAAATTATATTTAATATAGGTACTCTTCTAAGAGAATGGGTATAATTTTCAATCAATTCTCCTATGTCAGCCTCTCTAGAGTATTGTGCGCTAGTTTCGTATAAAAGGAAGCTTTCTCCTCTCATTTTCTCTCACCATGAACCATGATCAACTAAGCATAATTGTAAGAATTCAAAGACTTGAAGAGTGAATTCCAAAGGTGAAGAATAAATATTTGAAGAAAGCCAAGTAGCCATTTAAGAATTCATCCATTCTCAATCACTTCTCAAGCACTCATTTTCATCAAGGAGATCCATTGGTGGCCGTTGAAGGATTCAAGCTCCATGGAGCCCTCTTGTTGAAGATTTCTCCATCCACATTCCTCCAAGCCTCTTCCAATTCAAGAACCCATTCAAGATTGGTGTTGAAGATCTACGAACAATTGATTGAAGACATCCCATATTCTACATTCTACATTCTACATCCTTTTTGGTGCATACATACTTGTGGATTCATGGATTCGAATCTACCACAAGGAATTCTACAAGCAAGGTGAATTTGTGCATTTACTTTGTTTTTACTTATGCAATTTCAATTATACTTTGAGGTTAATTCCAAAACTGGGGTTTGACCAAGGAAAACCCCTCCCCCCAAAAAACAAACCATTTTTCTTATAGATACAGGTTTGGAACAATGGATCAGGACAGAGATTTGGATACCCTTTTCAGAAAACTTTCAGGATCTGAAAATAAAATTTTAGTCTGAGAATTTTTAGGTCGATTCTACCCTAGGGCGCAATTGGAAATTATAGGTCAATGGTGACATTGACTTGAGGGTACAAATCAAAATTGTGTCAAAATAGAAAAATATTTTTGGGTTTTGTTCGTCTCTGCGTTTCTATTCTAGATCCGGTCTTAGGTTTTCTAGAAACTTAACACAGGCTTCCGAAAATAGCATTCTTCATATATGCAAAATTTCAAGGTTAGTACATTTCTCCTAACCATTTTAATTAAGGTTATCAATATTTCTATATCAATTTCACATTCAAATAAATAAACAGGTACTTAAGACCTTCCTTTTTTATTCTTATTTCCAAATGATGGATTCTTTTATGCATTGATCCTTCCATTTTGGATTAATCAAATTGGATCTTTCATTTGTAAATCTAAGGATAGAAGGAGAGTATTTTATTTACCCCTACATTTCAATAAACAATCAAATCAAATCAAATATTTTAAATGTAAGATAGGATAATAACAAACCCTAAAAACCAACAACAAAATATCTATTTTCTTATCTTACACCTATATTCATTAATAATATGCCAAATTAGCATAAATGGAGATGCACAATGGTATTACTTGTTATGAATTTGTGAATCCAATCTCATCGGTTAATACATAACAAGCATCATTGGTATACATATGGAAAAAAACCAAGTTGTTAATGCAAATAGAGCATTTTCAGTAAACATGTAAAAGACAATCAAGTCTTCGCTACATACCGAGCATCATCGGTGAACATGTGAAAAGTACAACTAAGTTGTCACTCACAGTGAGCATTGTATACTCATCAAGGATGAAGTATTTTTTATGATACCTAAGTGATTTTGTTTCATCAACTAAGTGTTAGTTAAAGCATTTAATGCACCACTTAGGTTATTCTCTATAAATAGGGCAACAAGAGCTGTTTTCACTCACCAAGAAAAAAAAGAGCGAAGCACAGAGTGAGAAGATTGATTAAAAATGATCATATTACAGAGTGATTAACAATGATTCCAAAGCACCTCTGACAGATTTCAACCATCCACAGAGAAGATCCAGTAAGTAACAAGACTTACCAAGCTCACAGTTCATTTGTGAAAAAGCCTTAAATATTTCACAAACAATGGCAACTACCTCGCAAGTTGGAAAGTTTAAGAATGTAAAGGAAAAGAAGATCAACCTAATTAAGAACTCTACATGTGAAGAGCCCAACTATAAATTCTATCCTGAGGTTGATTCTCAACCCAATGACCAAGGAGCCTTCTTGAGTATACCTCCTAGGTTTTTTCTGATTGAATTCTGAGCATACATACCCTGCAAGGTTGCAGAAATCAGAAATCTTGAGATTGAAGAAGCTTACAAGAAGATATTCTAGGATGGACAACTGAAAGATGAACACAAACACATTAAGGTGAAAGGGTCAACCAATTCCCTACTATTCTTGATAGAGTTCAAAACCAAGTGGATTCACATAGTACTCAGCCAAGTACATGATAGGAAAATATGGTTGGATGAAGCAAAACCGATCACAAGGGATGTGATCCATGCAGTGATAGGTTACCCCATAACCAAGAAGGCTAAGGCCCTAAAGCACCTAAAACAAGAAGAAATTGAGAAAATAACTAAAGTTGAGTGGGATGGGAGAGGTTTGAAGGTTAATTCAATCACCGACCCCGAGATGAAATTTGGGGCATGTGTGGTGGGATATAAAATATTCCAAGCTATCAAAATGAACAACATAGCATGTGGAGCAGTTGATACTGCATATAAAATTGTGAAGAAGAGACTACAACTGGACATATCAAAGCTACTACTAAAGAAACTAGAATAAAATATGAGAACAATTAGATCTTCCAGATCTAATACATGTAAGTTTGGTTCCCTCCTTATATGCATATTCTTATATTTTCATAACTTCTTTCCTTCTATCAGTAATGTCACTTGGGACACAAACTAACCCATTAATGCACAGATAAGTGACTTCATTATGTCATTAGGAGATAACTTCACATCGTTAATGGATGGATACTTTTCCACATTTAAGACTAGGATAGAGAAAAGGATGAGAATTCCTACTCAACTAGTAGAGAAATATAAGGATGAGATATGTTTTATGGTGGACATCGACATGACTCTCATCAAACCTGCACTACCAAGAACATCTTGGTTACCACCACTAGACTATGAGATCAACATTGATCAGGCTATAGAGGCTATTAAATCCTTACTAAATGAACCTATGGACAAATCATTGAGAAGATTTGGAACTTATGAAGAAGCCAAGTCAAGAATCAAGACTATCTTAGTAGTGAAGAAAATTGACAGGAAGAAAACAAAGATGGTGAAAACACTTGAGAAGAAACTATTGATAAATGATGAAGAATAGGAACAATATGTCACCATGGGATAGTCAACCATTGGTGAAGGTAAAGAGATAATTGAATCCAAGTCTATTGAATCGGATGCACCACCAGCCAAGAAAGAAATAGGAGTAAGAACACAAAAGAGGCAGACTCACCACCAGTAAAGAAAGGTACAATAAGGACTTATTAGAAAAGAAAGCCTCAAACTAGACCATCAAAACCTAGGCAAAGAAGGTGATATATAAGAGGAAAAGAGGACAAGGATGAAACTGAACAGGATGAGAGGGAACAAGGACTCCAAACTAAAAAGCTCAAAGTTCCTCAAATAGTTTATGAATTTGTAGAATCAATCATCAACACCGGGAGTATATCACACTCAAAAATTAGATAATGGCTAACCTTGTCTCCCAGAGATCAAAATAAGATAGAAGAAGCCATAATTAAGGCAATTGTTTCATACAAGTATGTACCAATACAATTTAACAATAAAATGCCACAAGAGCTTAATGAAATAATATCAGCAAGATGGACATATGCCTTGCACACAGAGAAACAAATAAGGGAAAGATCCCTAGTTACACTCATGCCACCAAAGTCAACAGTTGAAGAAATTGATGAAACAATGAAGGAGCATGTAAATAATTTCTCAGCAAAGATGGGAGCATGAAAATTACTAGAGGGAAAGTTAAAAGACCTTGACAAAGAAAGCAATGAGATTTGGACTGAAATATTCAATGCCCCCAAGAAGGTATTGGCTCTTATCAAGACACCTCACTATGAAGAGAAGGAGGCCACACCAAGGCAAAAACATATCTTCATTAATGACACCGAGGACATCAATCCAATTTATTTGACAATAGAGGTGAGTAAGGCCATGGATGATGTACCTCAAATATTACAATCATTAGGGGATACAACAGAGATCACCATAAAAGATATAACTAATATTTATTCTGATGAAGATGTAAATGATGCCACTGAGCAAGCAAAGGAAAAGGATACAACAAGTGTTGCACAGGTAAATGTACCAGGTCACATGCGTTTATTGATATAATCTATCAATATAATTATTAAAGAGAAGGAAAAGACACCTGAGCCTATTGCAGACATACCAATGGAGAAAGGTGATGACCATGGGGAAAAAAATGATACAAACAAAGAGTAGAAAGAAACAAGTGGAGAGGATAAACAAAGTTATGCTAAAGAAGTTGAAGAGGCAAACAAAGTTGTAGATAAAGAAAAGGTTTATGTAGAGACATCTACTACCGACCAACAATTCAATACCGAGCAGCTACAAAAGGCAACACACCTCCCACACAATCACCCAAATCAAAAGAAATAGAGAAGGAACTTGCTATAGTTCTACATTCCCCTGCTTCTAGCATGTACCGTACCAAAGAAGAAGAAGAGTAAAGCTCCGGTCACACTTGATGAAATTATAGATATACCTGAGTGTGATCCAAGGAAACTGGATCTCGAGTCCATGATCAAGTATGGAGAACTCTGCAAAAGAAAGACAATACAGGAAAAACTCAAAAAGGAGCATAAGAACAGTACATAGGTACTAGAAACAACAAAGGAAATACTAATGCAAATCATGCCTGACATAGAAATTGATCAAAATGCACCAATACTTGATCAAATCTCAACTCTAACCGAGGAAATCACCAATCAGAATGTGGACGCTGAGAAGGTCATAGAAGAACAAGCAGAAGAGAAGTACCAATATAAGCTCACCGAGAAAATCAACCAAGAAGTGGCACAGAACAAGGTAAAACTTTCTGAACTGGTAAATTCATTAGAACCTCTCATTTCAGAAGTGGTTACCTTAGTTCATAAGTTATACACACTAGAGCACTTCACTAAAGAGCACAGTGAAAAGATAGCAAAGATAGATAAAGATCTTAAGGCTACTGCACAAAGTCTCACAACCGAGGAAAATACATTCCAATTGCATTATGAGAAGATTGTAGAATCAAAATGGTTGAGATTAGAGATACAAAAGATGTTATAATAGTCCCAAAGGATAACTGAGAGGGGGGGGTGAATCAATTATCAGCCAATTAAAATCTTTTCTCTTATTAACTCCAGAATACAATAAAGTAAATGCACGTTTAGATAACACAATAGACAACACCACAATTTGGTTACAGGGAAACCAAATGGTAAAAACCCCAGTGGGAATTAACACCCATAATTAACTATACTTGTTTACAATAATCCCTATTAGAAGATCTTGAAACCCTATTAGGAGTTGTTCTTTACAATGCAATAAGTATAGTGACCTGGTTAAGGGTTTGACCTTGTTAGGAGTCTTTTACAAATAACTCGGTTGAGGGTGAGGACTCACTGTCCAAAAGCTCACTGCTTTAATGGTGAAGGCTACAACCTTCTGTAGAACATATATGCACTATATTTGATGATGAAATGTAGAGTAGACCTGCTATCTTGATCAATTCTAGTGTATTGTAATCTTTCACTTCTTCTTCACATAGATCCTTGATGAATGAAACTCAAATGATATTATGCTCTGTACTTTCCTGTATCTTTTCTTATCATTCACACTTAGCATTCCACAAATGACTTTCTATAAGTATCTTCCTCAAAGTATAAGATCAAGGGACCTGTTAGAAAACTCTTAAAAACATCCTTTTTAGCTTTACTAATCACGCAAGCATAATTACAACCGCGCAATATAAATTGAATAAACGCGACGCTTCACTAAGTCAGCCTCACCAAATTAACTCTAACTTTGTAATCTTGCTGAAACACGTTTGGTGCCTTTAGATAACTATCATCAACTCATAAATTAACTTGAATATACACATGCATATCCTGAAGATAGGCGCAACTCAAGAATCAATGCAATACATCGACTCTGTACAAACAAACTCCAGAAACTGTAACTGCCACATAAAAAAATTACTCAACACAACTAAAACTCCATATCTAAGTTTGTGTGTATGAACAAAACATAAACAACATGTCTACAACATGAACATAACCGCGCAAGGCTTGATAACATCATTATGATAAGTACATACATAACACTGCTATTTATTATATGTTGTCATCAATGAAAAACTTACAATCAACTAGAAGCCAGAAGTAAATCTCCAACAATCTCCCCCTTTGACATTGACGGCAACATATGATATTAAAAACATCTTCAGCACATGGTGTTTTCTTTCTTTTTACAATCTTCTCAATATCCTCATCAAGGATTTCTCTGCACTGCTGCAGCTCCTTTGTCTATGTTTATACTCCCCCAAAGTATATGCTCCCCCTTTCTATATACTCCCCCTTTGACATCAATGGAAAAGGGTGCCATAAACAATTAAGCACGGGTACTACTCCAAAAGTAGAGTAGTCAACCATTCATCAGTCACTTAATGACTGATGTCCTTCTTGTTTTTTCTAATCAGACTCAGGAGAGGGAATTACTCCCAACTTCTCCCTGAGATACTCAAAAGTATCTTTTGATAAGGGATTTGTGAAAATTTATGCCAACTGTTCTTTGGTGCTCATATAGTCCAATTTTACTTCATTATCTGCAACTTTTTCTCTAATAAAATGGTATTTAATCTCAATATGCTTTGTCTTTGTGTGCATCATAGGGTTTTTGGACATGTTGATAGTACTAATGTTATCACTGTGAATAACAATAGGATAATCAACCTATATACCAAAATATTTAACCATCTGCTTGATCCAAACCATTGTTGAACAATTCAATGCTGCTGCAACATATTCAGCTTCTGCTATCGACTGAGAGATACAATTCTGCTTCTTTCTTACCCAAGAAACCAACCTATCTCCAATAAATACTACTCCAAAAATATTCTTCATATCATCAAGACAACCTGCCCAATCTGCATCTGTATACACATGAAGTTGTACATTCTCCGATTTAGGATACCATAAACCATAGTCTATAGTTCTCTTTAGATATCTGAATATTCTCTTTATTTCCATTAGATGATTCTATTTTGGTTCAACTGCAAATCTGCCAACAATGCCAACTGCATTAGATATGTATGGTCTAGATTGAGTAAGATATATAAGTTTTCCAATCATAGACTTATATAATGTCTTGTCAACTACTGCGGAATCATCTTCTTTAGAAAGTTTGCTTCCAGCTATCATAGGAGTGTATACTGGCTTACAGTCTTCCATCTTGAAGGTCTTTAATATTTCCCTCACATATATGGATTGATTTATGAATATTCTTTTATCTGTGTGCTTTACGTTTAATCCCAAAAAATATTTTATAGGAGCAATCATGCTCATTTCAAATTCATTATGCATTTCTTTTGCAAATTCTGAACTAAGCTTGTCATTACCTCCAAATATAATGTCATCAACAAATATGGCAACAAGTAGTAGTCCATCAAGTGTCTCTCTTATGAGTAGGTTAAAATTTGTTGCTTCTTTCTTAAATCCAATCCTGGTAAGATAACCATCTAGTCTCTCATATCAAGCTCTTTGGGCCTGTTTAAGTCCATAGAGTGCTTTCTTCAATCCGCATACCATATCTGGCTTATCTGATAGATTGAATCCTTTAGGTTTTTCTATGTATACTTCTTCCTTCAAGTCACCATTTAAAAAATATGATTTAACATCCATTTGATATACTTTAAAATACTTGAATGTTTCATAAGCCAAGAATAACTTTATGGCTTCCAGTCTGCTCATAGGGGAAAAAGGGTCAGTGTAATCTATCCCTTCCCTCTATGCATATCCTTTACACACTAGTCTTGCTTTGTTTCTGACCACTGTACCATCTTCATTCATCTTGTTCCTGAATACCCACTTTGTTCCAATCACATTTTTG
>MU227345.1:627862-644643 GCA_018584345.1 Thuja plicata
TCATTAAAAACTACATGTAGGTTATTAAAGCTTTCAGAATTCATTGCTTCGGATAATATAAAAAAATTCTAAATCAATTCATAAAAATTTTAAAATCATAGATAACACTAGAGAGGAGAGTCATCTTTAATAATATGTAATTTATTTTGTTTTTGGTATAGTTTTGATAGGATAAAAATGGCAGGAGACAAAAACTGTTGATTTCAAGTAAGTTCAACTTTGAATACTTATAACGGGCAAATTACATATCGAAAAAACTTCTTTATTTTTTTGTGCACTACCTATACATGTCATCTAAAACATATTATGAAATTGGGGGAAAAAAAATGATTTACTTATAATTATTTAGCGGGAAGTAAACTCCCTGATTTACAGTTTTTTCAGAAAATGAAAAATAGACCTAAAAATTTCAAAAAACATATTAATTTTGGTTCAATTTTTTTAAAAAAAATTATAGGCATATAATTCATCCTATTTGACACATTTCATCAGTTTACATCATCTTCAAATTCTCAATAGAAATGTGACTTTTATGCCCTTGAAGTTTTACAGTTTTGGTGTTGTTGTCCTTTTCCTTTGTAAAAGGGTGACAGATTATTGTGCTTTTACCCGTAAAAGACTTCTATTACAATGTAGGATAGTAATCTCAAAGAAGATATAATGGAGACACCATTTTTGAAATAAGTGATATCTGAAACCATTTATTGTGTCAAAAAAAGAGGCAAAATCACAACAGCATTGTGCATAAGGATATAAAGTTCATTAGATAGATATTTTTTTGTAATGATGATGAACATATGGATATCTAGACACTGAGTATGTATCAACAAAAAAATTTACAAAAAAGAGTATTCCAGACATTATGTTAAACAATTAAGTTTCATGTCTACGTTTCATTCTTTTGCATGCTTGCCACAGGCAGGGAAGATGGTGGTATAAAAAACACTAAGTGATCTAAAGATGACCTAATTTATTGAAAAAAGTGCTAACTCCAAAGAAGTAGTCCATCATAACATTCTTATTGTCACAAGTGAAAAAATATTCATTGTCACCATGGAAGACACTCATAGAAGCATAGTTATCATTAGTGCAAGATAGCTTGAATATCTCCCACGCCTCCACCATTTTATTTTGAAAGCCATCTCTATTACCAAAAATTGAGCCAAGCCTGCCAGAGATAATGTTTGGATTAATCATGTGAATCCCTTGTGCAACTTTTTCCGAATTGTGGGAAACAACCACATGCTTAACCACCTTCAAGACCCATTAAAACTGACCGGTAACTTCAAATAGAGTAGAAAATACTAATTTATAGATCACCCCATCATGTACATGCGGGCTATAAATATTATGTTTCAAAAGGTATTGAATAGCATGTTTGATGTCATCATCATGTACATTAAATAATATGGAGCATTGTTCTTCCAAGGACTCCAAATGACAACATTCAACACCAAATGTTTTATCCATTGAGAAGACCTAAAACAAAGTAACGATAGTGAAAATAATGAATAAGTATGCCAACATAATGATTCATAGACATACATATTGATGTGTGTGTGTGTGTGTGTGTGTGTGCGCGCGCATGATTATGTAAAAGTACACATAATTATGTAAATGATAGAGATACAATTTTTTTTAAAAAATTATCATGCTAAGTTAGACTGTCATGGGGCAAGAAACAACATATATAAAGAGAGAGAAGATGTAAAGAAAGCAATAAACTATGAAGCAATTGAAAGATGTGAATTCTAGTCCACATGCAAAAGAAAAATAGTGTACGGTTTGAGGAAAATATAATATGTTGTGGACAGTCATGATACCACAACATACAAAAAAAACATTAGTCATGTACCAATACAATATCCATCAAACATGAAGGACAAGTTACAAACAACAATTGAGATATTCAAAAAAAGAATGTGCTTCCAAGAGGGGACAGAAGTGAAGAGAGCTCATTTGGTGGTCATTACAATGTCAGTACATAGTCCTCAGGATGCTAAGGCACTTTCAAAGTAGAGAAAAAATGGAGTTTCCCATGACAATAATATGAATGTTGAACAATGTCAGTCATAATGTGACAGGCCTTGCATTGATAAGAATTCATGGTCCTGAAATGGTGTTGAGAATGAGTAGATAATCATGTATAAGAGGATAGTTTACTATCCAAGTTTGTATGCAACAGTGCCAGACAGGTTTACAGGTCAGGGATATGGTTCATAAAAGCACATTGTAAGATTAGTATGTCAGTTTTATAAAAGGAAACAATTGTGTTATGTGCATGGTATCAATGTAAGGCATGGTTGGAGTGTCATGAGACACTATACAGAGTGAGAAGAATTATTAAGTCCACACATATAGAGCCATAAAGTATTTCTATTCCATTCAAGGGGATGAAAATTTCATGTATGAAAGATTAAAAAATAATAAAGTGCCAGGGAAGTTTTGAGAATATTACAAAACAAGGACGCAAAGCGTCAAAGTTCCTACCCAAGCTAAATATTATTTGTTGAATGCTAATCAGTAAGAAACCATAGAAATTGATGTGTTTCTTTTGGACACGAAATATGTATTGGATTAGCAAATGTGACAACATGACATTAATTAACTATGTAGGCACGATATAACCTATTTGGCATAAAGTAACTCATTGGATGCCAAAAACACATGCTAGATGAAACACATAAGTGCATAGATGATAATATCAAATTTAGGGATAAACAAATTACCTTACAAATGCATGCAGTCTTCTAAACTGGGTTAAATAGGATGTAGAGTGCATTAAAGAACTGCCTAATTTTTATTTTAAGGTGTACGAAGAATATGTGGTATGAAATAGCAGTCATAAAATAAATTTATTATTTAAATACCCAAGTTAACTGATTGGTGAGGTTTCTAGAGCATCAATTACTATTAAAAATAGTACATATTACATTTCAAGTTTTCAAATTGAATGAACTTTGGAAATAAGCAATCTTATTATTATTGTTAATCTTATGAGTCTTTTTATTGAATTAAATTTGCACTATTGCAAATAATAGACATAATCTTGTATCTTAATCTCCCTAAATTCATTCAAAAATTCAAAATTCACAATACTAATCATTTAAAATCCTATCAGATAAATAATTATAATACAAATTTGACCATATTTAAAAATTCCTTAAAATAATATATTTAATTAATAAATTATAAAATAACACATTTAACAAATGACATATTTTATATATTTTTTCCATATAATTAAGAACATGAATATAGAAAAATAATCTACCTTTAACATTTTTTAATTGTAATCATTATAACTTCTTCTTTTCTACACACATTTAAGACTCAACCAAACAAGTCACATCATGAATAGTATTACCCAAAAGTATAAGAATATATAAATTAATAAGACAAAACTTCATTTTCACAATTGACCATGATAAGAAAAGTAATATCTAAATTTCTAAAAGTATATAGAAATTAATAAAAATTTATTCTTTAAGGTTACTATGATGGTTGAGACAATTGGAAGATGCAAGAACATAAGGCGCAAGGAAGACATCACATAGAGTTTAATAGATGTAGTGGTCATTGTGAGAGGTTTACATGTATGGTAATGGATAAATATGAAAGGAAGAAGCTGGTAACAGTAGAAGAAATGAGTGTCAAGAGCCAAAAGGAAAGATGAAATATCCCAAGAAAGAACAATTGAAAAAATTAGAGGAATTGTGAAATATCAAATTAGAAAGTCAGAAATCAATTGAATTCAAAATATGATTACAATCCGTAGATGCCTTCCAATCTTGGTGATAAGTCTCCTTACGATGAGCATCTGCATTGTAAGTCATGGATACCAACACAAACTATCACAAGATGGCCCCATTTAGCAAGGGGAAGGTGAAGATCCCTTGTTGATCACTAGTGGCTGTGGGTATCAAACCAATACCAATAAAAGACCGATGAAGCGACTCTAATAAGGACTCTATTGGTTGAACATGAAGAGCTCGAGATGAAGAATAAATGTCAAGAGTTGTTCAAGGAGAACCCACCCAAGTTTGAGGCATGGAAGAAATTGAACCATGTGCTAATGATATTCAAGAAATTAATTATGCTATTGTGAAGAATGATTCAACTAAGATTAAATCCCATGTGGAGGAATTGCAAGTATATCATGAATTTCTTAATGCTATAGGAGATACGACAGAAGGGTTTCTTCCTTCAAGACCAAGGACATACATATGTAAGGGTGTGGGATCTAGGTGATATCTTTAGAGGTGTAATGGGTAAGTGTCTTTGAGAGTACCCACTCATTAATGTTAAATTCTTAGCATCATAAATAAAAGATGGTGTACTATCAACTTATCAAGATTGTTTTAACAAATTTCTCCCATATCTGCAATATCTAGTTGAAACATCTAGGAGGAGGCTTTCAAAGGAAGTCATTTTGGAAATACCTTATTTTCCTTCAACTATAAGATCATCTTACTAGTTTCTTATTGTTTACTTTAGTAGAAGCCTTTAATTGTCTAGTGGAAGTGATCTCTTTGCATCTGTAGCGCAAGGTTCACGCTTACAATGCTTGAATATTTTATTTTTGCAACCAATTAGAGCTGCTACTAATCAGCTTACGATGAAGAAAATTTTTCATTCCGATTGGAAATTCACCATTCTCTCCCCAGCCTATTCTGCTTGTTCATAACTAAAAAGATGCCTCTCTATGGGCATTTTTTGGTGATCAATCATGAGGAATTAACCCTAATCTATCATCATCAAACTGGTCTAGAAAGGCATGCATGAATGACCTTACAAAATGTGCCAAGAAGATATCAAAATCATTCGGTTTATTCAAAACTAAGGTTTAGATAGAAACTATAATTCTAATAAACAAGAATGTGGACCAAAAGAGTCAATGGATACCTGAGAATAAGAGAAATTTGGAAATATTGGAGTTGATGTGCTATGCCCTTTGTTGGTTACCCTGCATTCCCTCCTTCAACTCTTAGTGGTGTGTTATGCCCTTTGTTGGTTACTCTGTGTGCCCTCCTTTAACTCTTCACGGTGTAACATAACATAATGAAATGAAGCTAAACCTTTTTTTAAAGTTATGCCCATGTTGGTCGACATTATTACAACATATAATTTTAATCATAATTTTGACCAACATGGGCATAACTTAAAAAAAAATCAAATTTTTCCTTCTATCAACCGACCAAGCAAAACCATTTTAATGCTTTGTCAGGAATGTTGGTCAATTTTTGGGGTCAAATGTACTAGTGTGAGGGGTATATTCTATGTTTTGGAATGCTTTGGTATGTTTATTTCAAGGTGAAACAACCATCAGTTGTGTCCAATAGTGCTTGGAAGACAAAGATTTAGAAAGCCCTAGAAATAAGGGGTTGGAACACCAAATTTGGGGTTTTTGGGTTTCTAGGAGGTTTGAGTCTAATTCGTTTGAGATTTGGAGGTTTGATAGCATAATAAGACAATATCTACAATTTGGAGTCTTGGGAGTACAAGAAACAAAATGTTTCTTTGTTAAATCACTGATTTTTGTGCACTTTTGGGGTCACAGTGTGCAAACAGTCACATTCTTTCAGTCAAGTCCACATGAGGACCTCTGCACTATGATTTGAATTTTCCATTCAATGTCTATGGGTATGCGGGTGAGTTGGTGTTGCCTTGACATACAACATTCAGGGTTTCTGTTTCATGTCCGACTGATGGAAGAAAAGCAAAAGCATCCAATGAAGGCAATGCACAATATTTTTAGGACCGCACAATGGATTCAATGAAAAGGCTTTAGAAACTTTAAAGCTAATGCATTGGGAGATGTAAGCTGGATTTAATGAAAAGACTTTAGAAACTTTAAAGCTAATGCATTGGGAGATGTAATCTGGATTGAACAGCCTATGTCACATCCTCTTTGCATGTGCTCAAACGGAAGCCTTGGAAGAGTGATACGTTGTAAACAAAGTGTCGAAAGGCATTAGAAACTCTTAATCTTTGTTCCATCTATGTGTAAGAATTTGGATGCACAGAAAATGCAAGTTCTAGTTGTAGGTAAACTGCAGATTGACAGTCATGCCATCATATTCCTTTGCATGTATGTGCTTTAAAATTAAATATAGGGCAAGAGAATTGTTGACCAAAGCTCTACAATAAATGTGTGGCCATGTCGGTGAAGATTTGCGGGTCTGCAAATGAGGGATGTGTTGAAAGCGTTTGGGATTTTGAAACCAATGAAATTCACAGGTATAAAATCAGATTTAGAAAATTTTGAAATTCACAGGTGCAAAATTTGGAAGTACATGAACAAGAATAGTTTTATAGAGTATCTCATCGAGATTTCAAAGATTGCAGTGTCTCTAATATCCCCTCATGTTCCTTAATCTTTGTGTAGAGGGGGATAATGGTGCAGGAGCACCCATGGGTTGGTAAGTCAATCCTATACAATTTTTTGTGTTAAGCCCTCTGAGGCATATTGTATATTTCATAAGGTCATGTGGACCGTAGTGTGTGAGTACAATAGGGATTAGGGTCTAGTTGTGTCTTAAGTCCTTAGAAAGTTTCAATTAGGGGTTAAAATGTTGTAAATCCTCTTGATTGGTTAGAAGAGATGATGATGCCATCAGGGCTTGGAGATGTTTTGAATCATGTTTGAAACAAGATAGAATACTAGGATGAGGTTAGAGGTATTTTTAATCTCATTTGCCTTGAGTTGTGAAAAAGTATAAAAAGATGTAAAAAACTTTCTCAGCAACTTTTGCAACTTTTAAAAGTTGCTCGAACAAGTTTGTCCAAGTTTGCAGAAATGGTGGAGATGTGCCCTAAGAGGAAACCAAAGACATGAATTTCCTATTTAAGATATTTTATGACCTAACCTCAAGGTTAGACACCCATTGTACGGATTCTGATTTTGGAAGAATACAAATAAGTGTTATTTTGTGTGCATGTAGTTAGTTATTGAGTAACAATAGACTAAAAATGGATTGCATTCAACACTATAGCTCGTGCATGGATTAGATTTTTTTTATTTTATTTGTGTGCTATTGGTTTGGTATTTTCAAGTTCTTTGTTTGGTTTTCTGTAAATATTCTTTTTTGCATTGTCACTAGTTTAAACCAGACAGTTTGTAAAGAGTTTAAAGGAGTTGTTCACTAGAAACACCAATTAGGCCTCTTTTACAAAGGACCTCTTTCAAATATTCACTCTCCTATATAACCAATACCACCATCAGTTGAAGTTCATCTCCAAACAAGACTTTCCACCATTCTTTACACCAAAACTCCTCATATTTTATCTCAGCATTACAAATTGCACTCACAGTCAAAGAAAAATAGTGATTTTGCCATCAAATCAGTCCTAGGGCATCAAATTATTTATTCCACATTGAATATTTCTACTCTGAACCAATTGGATCTCAAAGAAGACACCTTAAATTATCTATTTTCCCATTTTTACTTTTTTCCATGGTAAATTAAAGAGATATGGAAGTTTTTGTGCAAAGACCCTACTTGAAGAGGGTTTTAGACCCACTTGTAGTAAAATGCCTCTAATTTTTTCAAAACTCAATGAAATGAACCCAAACCAGTTTAAAAAGAAATATAACTCTCTCAAAATTCTAAAAATGTTTGTTTTAGATCATCATGACACTATAAGGATCCGTACCAAACAACTTTTACAACAAAAATGTGTAAAAAATAGGAAAACAAAGAAAACTTTATTGATTTCAACTTCCAAAACCACCAACAATAGTTGCCTCGACCAGGAAGAGGCATGTTTATACCAGTCACATCATTCCCCAACTGTTCTAACCATTTTTTTGATTATTTAGACATTTTTTGACAAAGTTGCACTAATTACACTAAAAGTTGCAAAAGTTGCTAATGCAACTTTTGTAAATTTTTTGCAATTTCTTGCTTCCTCCAACAAGACAACTTCAAACTCACCTAGTACAATTCCTACATTCCAAAAATGGCTTCAAATCATTAATTTCACACATTTTAGGCCATTTTTGGTTCTTTGACCAATCTTGACCTTATTACATCAAATCATCAAAAGACCCCCAAAATGTTCCATAGTTTCTTCAAGGGAAACTTGGCACTTGTGCAAAAAAAAAACATCATTGAAAATACCAGAGAGGGTATTATCTTGAAAGGACTAGATATTTCTGCTATAAAAAGAAATAATAGTGAAAGAGAGGAAGAGCATGCCAAAATCATGATAAGTCAATATTCAACAAGGAATATGTAACAATAAGTAAATGTAAATGTTAAATACAGTGGATGGATAGTATGAAGCCCATATAACAATGAATGTTTAAAGGATATGTATCAATGATGTTTCTCGGAGAGTCATCAACAATGATCAGCAAAGGAGGGAAGATCAGATATATTAGATCCTTCAGGCGCCATTATGTTTCAAAGGTGCTAAAAGTATTGAAAAGGGAATGAAGATGGAGAAGTCCCTGATTGATGTTAGCACTAAAATAGTAAGAACAAAACCGTAATGCTAAAGACTTAGATCTAAAAACAAGGTTTCCAAATGGCTAATAAAAATTCTATAATACGTAATCTTGGTGGAAAGCCAACATAATGTTAACACAAGATAAAATGTAAAGACAAGTTTTAAAGAAACACAAAATCCTACCTAAGCAATATAAAAAGGGGCAAAGTTGAAGAATAAAGTACACCTAGTTTTGAAGAGGAGAAGATAAATTAAAAGATGTGTTACTAATGGTGGACAAGCCAATAAAGAATCACACCAAGTCAAAAATAAATGATAATTAGTCCTTAAGGCCCCATTTTGAAGTGGAAGTACCCTCTCAAAGTTTCACCATGTTTATTCAAAGTGTCAAGTGACTTGAAAACAATACCAGTGTCTTTAAAATGGAAAAATAAATAAGTATCCCCATAAAAACAAGGTGAACTAATTAAGTTGTCAAAATTGGTACCTAGAGGAAATGGAAATGCTAGTGAAAAAGGTCCCTAAGGAGGGTTTAAGTATCAAAAGGTGGTATCTAAATTTAGTGTAAAATCAAAGTAAACCCACACCCATGGTGGCAGAAAGATAATCAATCATTCCATCATGTAATGTTCCTTTTTGTTCATAAGATAAGGTCATAGTGTCAACATAAAGTTCTGCCCACCCATTATTAGAAGTGGAAAATAACTCATGAAACCATATTAACAAAGTGGCAAAAAATTAAGTGATAGACATATAGGAATTGATAATTAAACAAGCGAAAAAGGGGGCACCTTTAGGAAGTGTCTTTGCCACCAAATAGTTCTACCATAACTCCAAAAAGCTGAAAAATGCATTATGAAACTTCACCATAATGAAAAAAAGATAGGCATTTAGGAACCATTTTGAAATGGCTTATCCACCAAAAAATTTGATTAACACTTGGGAAAGGGAAAATAGATTAGTGATGTGCATGGAGCATAAAATTGGTTATAATAAATTAGTGCCCAAGGTAGCGTTTTCAGTTATACATTTAGTCACCCTTGAAGCAACAATAAAAGTAGAGTTTTGAAATATAAAATGTATATATATATCAAGGATAATTCCCTTTCAAGCTTCACAAGTAAACTCCTGCCTATTGTTCACAGTAGAATTAAGACATTTTTCTTATTTTTTTGTAGGTCTGTGTGGAAATATTTAAAAATCCATTGGAGGGTTTCCACAAATGGTGACATCCTTTTTGATTTCTCTTTCCTTACCTCTATACCGATGAAAGAAAAAAAATTTATTTTGTGGAAACACTAACTTATATATAAAAAAAGTGATTGATGATGACTATCTCAAAAATGGTGTCGTGCCCTAATTCATTGTAAAAGGGTTTTCTGGTGAAAATGTCTGTTTAAAATAATGTAAGCCGAATACAAATATGTGAATGTCATCTCAGAGGATGCACTCAATAAAAAAATGTGCACATGGAAAATTTAGTGAGGCACGATTTAAATTTTTTTTTATATAAGCCTCACATTTAAGCCTTAGAACATGGGGTATCACAAATGCAAGTTATTTTGTTAGATTCTAGAACATGGAAGTATAGACAAAGAATCTGACCCATTAAAATATAAAATGGAGCCCAAGTTCTTTAACATGGAGAATGTTAACCTAGAATCACAATAAATAATGACTAAAATAGCTACAGTAGTTGAATTTTTTAACATAAAATGCCAAAGGTTTCAGCCAAACAATCTAATATGTAAGTAGATATCCATGACTTGCTACAGTTAATGAAGGAACCCTCTAGGTTTTATGCATTATTACAGCCCTTTTCTATAAACTACTAGTTTATTTTTCTCTCAAATACAATACAAAACATCAAGAATGTCAAGGCCAACACAAAGAAGTATAGAAGTATGACCTGTTGGAATTGAGGGAAGTGTGTACTGACAGGGGAGGGGTGAATCAGTACCTCTAAAACTTTTGTATCTTTTAACCTTTATCCCTTGAGTAATTAATTGTATACCTAATCATTTGTTCTATTCTATCTTGATGTAAGATTTATCAATTCATAAACTTAATCAAACATGTGAACATTTATAGAAACATTCATGAAAGTAATTGACATATAACACAAGATATGATAACACAAAAAACTCTTGTTAGGAAGTAAAAATTGCAGTGGGGATGACACCAACACATTCTTCACTATCTGTAGATTGGAAGGGATCGGTTAAGGCTTACAATTTGATCACTTCTGATGATCTACCCTGTTAGGAGTATTTGTGGAGACCTGTTAAAGTCTACTCTATTAAGAGCTTTAGCAACACTATTTAGTGTGCACTCGGTTAAGAGATTTAAAATTGGATGGTTAAATCCACCTTCCTTGAAAGAATTTTTACACTTTTCTTCACTTTATAGAATGTAAGAAAATTACACTTTGACCTGGTGTATGCAATCTCCTATTTCTAATTACAGATCAATTTAAGATTACATGTATAAGTATATCACCTAATGTGATTGAATAATACCTTTGTTGCTCGATAGCCTTTGTTCTTGGTTCTTGATAACCAAAATCACCTTTTATTGTTCTGGTTCTTGAAATTTTTAGTCTAATCCATAGATGTGCTCATAGGCTTCATTCATCCTCTTATCCATAATCACATCATACATAATGAATGATTACAACATCTATTTATAAGATAGATTGACCTAATTAATTTTCATGTAAAACAATATTAACTCTAAGATCATAGGTTTACAACTTGACCTTGATCTCCTAGTCTATGTGTTTTAAATCAATTAGACTGATTAAAACACTTACATTAATGTTTCTTGTCCCTAAAGAAATGGTATTAAAACAAATCAAGACTAAATAAATAGAATAAGACTATTTTATCTAACATGGAAGTCAAATCCACTTTTTGCAGGCTTCAACTGACTTTTGATTTCTGTCAATCAGTTATGCTCTGAAGTTAGTTAGAATGTCTCTTAGTGTTCCTTGCTTGAACTGTCTCTCAGGTTCCACTTTAACTGTTCTCTCGGTTTGCACTTTTTCCTGCTTGTCGGTTCCACTATCGGGTTCCTATTTATCCTTTCCACTTTGCATTTTTGGTTTACACACAAAACTGTGTCATCAGTTTTCTTTGTACTTAGCAGTTTTCAGTGACCTTTGATATCTGTATTTTTGGTTTTCTCTTTGTCCTATATTTCAATGTATGTTTACCAAAGATCTTCTATGCGTACTAATGGAAAAATAATGTCATCAATCTCTCCCTTTGATATTAGTATTAAAAACTGATATGTGCAAAATACTAACAAAATGTTTAGTATATACATCACATATATTCCTTAGTCATTTCATGACTCCCCCTATGTATATGTCAGTATAGTATAAGTGTATGTAAATGATACTTTGATCTTTTTCACCTTGTGCTGTATATATCATATCATAGCATTATACTCCCTTTTTTGTTCTTTTTTGTACTATATATTTTCCTATCTGTACATATCATTATTTTCCCCCTTTTTTGATATTAAGGGAAAAGGTGTATACCTTATAGCTTATCAAAAATGTGAGAGTGTGAGGACTTCATGTCCTCCATCATCTTCTCCCATTGGTTCTTCAGGTTTTCTAGACCCATGTGCTCGAGTGTGATCCTTGAATGCATATTGTAGATGTTGTCTACTATAGACATCTCGGTGGTGGCTATCAGTTGTCTTGCTGAACTGATATGTTGTTGAAGCAGTGTGAGATTTGGTAGAAGTTGAGCCTGGAGCTCGGTGACATCTTCCTTGAATTGTGTTTCTTCTTCCCATAGTTGTTGTCTTAACCTTTTTATCTCAACAATCTTTTCATAATGCAACTTTATTGCATTGTCCTCGGTGGTTAAGCTTTTAGCACTAGTAGCTAGATCAGAATCTAACTTTTCTATCTTATCACTGTGATCCTTAGTGAATTTTTCAAGTGTTCTAAATTGTTGTATCAAGGAAATAGATTCAACAATTATTGGATATAATTCACTTACTAATTCTGAAATCTTTACCTTGTTTACTGCCACTTCTTGGCTGATCTTTTCAACAAGTTTGTGCTGATATTTCTGCTCTACTCTCTCCTTAATTGCATTTTCTGCATCAATTTTTTGCATTGTAATGGCCTCGGTGAGAGTGGCTAGTTGATCAAGGATAGGTTTATTTTGATCAACATCAACATCGAGTAAAATCTAATGCAAGATGTCCCGAGTTGTTTCTAGTACCATGGAGGCTCGATGTTGCTTTCTCAGCTTCTTCTTTAGTGCCTTCCTTTGACATGTTTCACCATATTATTTAATTGCTTCATAGTCCAGTGTAGTTGGGTCACATTTGGGTATCTCAATTATCTCATCTAGAGTGACTTCCAACTTACTTTTTTTGTATTTCTTCTTCTTCTAACTTTCACTTGAGTGTAGGACCATAGCCATCTTCTCGGTTTTGTCTGTTGTGTTGGATGAAGTGATTTGTGGTGTTGCCTCTTTTTGTTGTTCTTCTTCAGTGTTATCTTGTCAGTTTTGAGAGGACATCTCCACATCAACCTTTACATTATCTATAGCAACTTGTCAGTTTTGGTTACAATTTAAGTGTCTGCGATGACATTTTGGTCATCGGTGTTGTCTTTCTTTCCTTCATCCCCTACATCCTCAGGAATGATTGAATCTTTGTCAGGTGATTTTTCTTTTTCTTGAAGTATATTGATGGCTTGAATCAGTATTGGCATGTTGCTTGATATGTTCACCTATGAAGTGTCAAATTTGTTGTCCTATTCGTCAGTTTTGTCCTTGGTAACAGTGACATCTTCATCTTTTGTATTTCTTCTACTTGATCATTAGTTATGTCAATGACTATGTTGTCGACAATGTTTTCCATAGTGGTGTCCGACCATGTCTCATCTACAATATCCATATTCTTGTTGCTTGTGGTGTCTTGTTCCTCCTTGTCCAATTCAACATCTATGATGATGATTGGTTTTGTTTCCTCAGTAGCTTGATCATTCTGGATTTCCTAATTCTCAGTTAGAGCTCTTTGTGGCTCAGGACTTGTACCCTTTTTAGGAATATTAAGTATTTTCCTCCATTCGGCTTCACTTTTTTGGTTTAACTCTATTAGATGTCCTTTTAGAACTTGGTAGGCTCTCATCTTTGGTGAGAACCTTTTGGAATGAGCCTTCATCATATCTTTGATTTCCTCTATTTTAGATTCGGGAGGCATGACTGATACTAGGGCTCTTTCCGTGATTGCTTTCTCAAAGTGCAAGGCAAAATTCCATCTTGTTGATAGTCTATCTTGAAGTTATTTGGGCATTTTGTCTACTAGTTGTATTGGGAGGTATTTGTATATGCACATCATTTCAATGATTGCCTCCTCAATTTTATTTTGATCCAAGGGATCCAATGTTAACCATTTCTTGACCTTCCTACTATTTGCATTACCTATTTTGATAATTGAGGCACATATTTCATTAACTATTTTAGGTATCTTTCTCTTTTCCTCTTGAACACCTTCATCTTGTTCTGTGTCCTCAATATCTTCTCTGGTTCTAATGAACTTCCTTCTCTTTGCTGGCCCTCTTTTCTATGTTGTCGATTTCCTCTTGTAGGTCCTTACTTGACCTTTCTTCAAGGGTGACAGACTTGTGTCCTTAGCTATCTGACTTCTTGTCCTTGAGGCAGCTATGGTTCTTGGCATCTTAGCTGGTGTTGGAAATAGAGTATCTGACTCTGTAGACTTAGATTCACTTACTTTCTCATCCTCACTGATGGGTGACTATCCTTTGGTTTCTTCCTCGGTGACTGACAACCTTTTCTTCAAGTTCTTTACCATTTTATCTTTCTTCCTATCTATTTTCTTTACAACCAAGCCGATTTTGATCTTTTCTTTGGCCTCTTCATAAGTGTCAAACTTTGGTTGTGTTTTATCTAAAGGTTCATTTATCAATGCATCAATTGCATTGGATGCTTGATCAATGTTTACCTCATAGTCTAATGGTTGTAACTATTTTTTCCTTGGTACAATAGGTTTGATGTATGTGTGATTAGTGTCAACCATGAAACACATATCATTCTTGAATTTCTCAATAAGTTTCTCTGGGATCCTTACTCTTTTCTGCATTTTTTCCTTGAATCCAATAAAGTACTTATCCATAACTGTCTCAAAGTTGTCTCCAAGTGATGTTATGTATTCACCAATCTGTATGGTGATTGGTCTTTTGGTATCCCATTTTACATTTCCTTACTGATGGAAATGATTCTTGGAAGTAAAATAAAATGCACATGATAAGTGAGCCAAAATTACATGTATTTGTCTTTGCATTTCTAATTGTTATCAAGTTTTCTTCTAAATGGTTAAGTAGAAGTTCTGACATATCCAACTGAGTTCCCTTCTTTACAATTTTATATTTTGTATCCACCGCTATGGATGCTATGTTGTTCATCCAACTAGATTGAAAGAATTTGTATCCTAGGACACATGCTCCAAATTTCAGTTCATCATCTATGATAGTGGATACCTTGAGTCCTTTGCCATCACACTTGGCTCCTGTGTTCTTTTCAATGTTAGCCTTTGGTGGGTGTTTAAAAGCCTTTACCTTATCAATTATAGGATAACCAGTGAGTGCATGAATAAAATCTCGGGTTATCATTTTATGCTCATCTAGCCATAGCTTGTGATTGTGAATTCGGCTCAGTACTAACCGAATCCACTCGGTCTTGAATACCTTTGGGAACAATAGGGCATTTGTGAGCCCTTTCACTTCTATGTGTTTGTGCTCATCTTTTATGGATCCATCCTCATTACATAGCTTCTTGAAAGCTTGTTCCACCTCTAAGTCACTGATTTATGCAATCTTACCGTGAATGTATGCTCACATGTCTTCAACGAGAAAAACCCTAGCTAGTATTCATGAGAATGATCCAGCATTTTTAGGTTGTGATGAAACCTCAGGGAAAATCTTGTAGTGGGGTTCCTCAGGTATAATTATTGATAATTTTAACCTTATCTTTCTTGATGTTCTTCAGTTTGGTGGTTCTTGAAGTCATGGCCATTATTTCAGACATTTTAGGGCTTTATGTAAATGCATAAAATATAGTTCTTGTTTATCGTAGGAACTTACTATTTACTTCTGTAGTGGTCACTGATCTATTTGGAGTTCTCTGGGTTGAGTTAAAGTAGCTTTGTGATGCTATCACTGTGTGCTCAAATTTCACTTTTGTCGCTCTTCTTTTCTCGCTGGTGAATAATGAAACCCTTCCATCACCCTTTCATAGAAGTTTTCCCTAAAAGTGAGTCATTAATTCTCAACCACTCCTCAGCGTGTGAAGACAGAGTCATCAGGTTAAACACTAACTTCTCTCTTTGGTGACAACACGATACTTCAGGGCAGTCGTCTAGCCTTTTTATTTTACTAACGGGTTTTAGTGTTTTGTGAACACAACCTATTCAAATTGCTTGATTACCGATGAGTCTCGATTTACACTAGCAACTTAGCTTTTACATGTTAACCGATGATTCTCAGTAAGTGCAGACAATTTTAGCTGTGAGTGTATACTGATGGATTTTGGTATGTATTACCTGATGGAATAGTTATCACAGATTTTAACAAGTAATATCATGATGCATCTTTACTTATGCTAATTTGGCATTTCATTAACATATTATGGAACTGATGTAAAATACTACTTAGTGTGTGTGTGTAAATGGGTACCTGATGAAAATGACACAAACACTCAATAGGTCATTGCATTAGCTAAAATGGTTAGTCAAAACATTCAAAACCACTAATATTGGCCTATTGCCTTCTAACTAGAAAGAGTGTAATTAGTTGCATATTTATCCCTTAGAATATGCTACAAATTAGTGACGAATACAACCTAGCATGAAGGATTTTTATGTAAAAATGAACTAAAAGACATGAAAAACAAGTATTCTAGCTCTAAAACATGAAATGAAAACAATAAACTAGCATGCTAAAATGGATGAAATGTGAGTCTAGAGTGAATCTAACAGCATAATAATGTAATTTTGATCTAAGGTGAAGGCTTATTTTCTCTCAAAACAGGCTTCTATTTATAGAAGAATCGGAGAAAGAGAGAGAGAGGGGGACAAAGTTCATTTATGAACCAGGAGGCTCAATAAATGAATATGTAAGAGCCATTAATGCCCAAGGCATTAATAAGGCATGGGAGAGACATGAGCTTAAGGTCTTCATATTAATGAAGGCATTAATGAAGGCTTTAAAGAGGGAAGGGAGGATGTAAGAGAATATGGACTTTAAGAAAGTCCAGCTTGAGAAAGTGGACTTTCTCAAG
>MU227345.1:683524-698971 GCA_018584345.1 Thuja plicata
AAGAAATCAGGATGTGCAAATGGAGAAAGGTTGATGTTTTTGTGTTCAAACATGTTGTGTTTTACCTCATAAAATGCCTCTATATAAAGATATTATTGAATGGATGTTGAAAGGATCAGAAAGGATCATAGTTATTATTTGTTTTGTAGGATTCTTTGCATCATTTTCCCAAAGCTGTCCCATATTTATTCAATGATTTTTTATGTTGGTAGCATTTTTTACTGAAGTTTCCCCCATAACAACCGAGTCATCAACAAACTGTTGATGGGAGAAAACTTGTATGGTAGAAGAAGGATTCAGGCCTTTGAATTCCCCATTCATAACTAATTTCTCCATATACCTACCCAAACATTCATCCATTATGATGAAGAGTATAGGAGAGAGGGGGTCCCCCACCTTAAACCCCTGGAGGATTTGAAGAAAGAAGTGGGAGAGTCATTAACCAGAACAGAGAATGTGGTAGACGATATCAACTGGTAGATAAGATCAATACTTTTCTTGTTGAATCTGAAAGCCCTCAACACTTTCATTAGAAATTCTCAATCCACCCTATCATAGGCTTTGGATAAAGCTAGTTTGAGAATGAGGCCCTCCTTCTTAGACGCCACCAATGAGTGCACATTTTCATGTATGGAGATAATTGAGTCCATGATCTGTCTACCTGGAACAAAACCATTTTTCTGCCAAGATATAAGAGAGGGAAGAATAGACAAAATCCTTATGGTAATAACCTTAGATATAATCTTATAGTTCATATTACATAAACGTAATGGCCTAAACTGATCCATTTTATCAGCCCCTTTTTTTAGGGACAAGAGCAATAAAGGTGCCATTCAGTTCCTTCAACAATTTTCTAGATCCAAAACATTCTTTAACATCATTAGTAACATCCTTTTCAAGAATAGCCCAGTATTTTTGGAAGAAGAATAAAGGAAAATCATCTGAGCCAGGGACTTCGTCCCCATCAAAAGAGAAAATAACCATTTTTATTTTAGCATTAGAGGGGATAGAATTAAGACTAGCATTATGGTGGTCATTAAGGATTTGGGAAATACAGTCCTAAAACTCTCTTTGTTCCTCTTAATCCAGATCTTTATCCTGTTGGAGAAGGTTTAAAAAAAAAATTAGCCTCCATTCTAATAGCATCTTTGTCATCAGATCTAGTACCATTTATGATAAGATTGGAAAACTCTATTAGTGAGTCTATGCTTAAGGGTAGTCATGAAAAAATATTTTGTATTCCTATCCCCTTCCTTCAAGAAAATCTTTCTCAATATTTGTCTCCAAAAAATTTCTTCTTTAGATATTATATCATGGAGCTCAACTAATTTCTCATTTTCTTGTTCTCTTGATATCTTATCATAACCTTCCTATGGAATTCTATCCTAGATGACTTTCAACTCCAAACAAATATTAGTATTAGTAGAAAATATATTGCCAAAAGAGTCCTTATTCCATGCTTTAATATTCTCCTTGACATGTTTAATTTTTTTAGCCAGAATAAACATAGAAGTTCCTTTAATATTAATCTTCCACCATTCCTTAATTTTTTGTTCCAATTATGGATGCAGAGTCCACATCTTCTCAAAACTGTAGGGAAAATTCCTTTTCCTGGAAATGGGATCGACCAAGAAAGTGATAGGATTATGGTCTAATCCTACCCGCACATGGGCATACAATTAGTAATAGTAATGGCTAAACCAATCACTGCTAATGAGGGCCCTATCAAGTCTAAGCTAAATAATATCCTCTCCACTCCTTCTATTATTCCAGGTGTAGTTAATTCACTGCAACTCAATATCATGGAGGGCTTGTTCATCAATGAGATTCATAAGGTCTATTTTCTCTCTCCAAATTAGTTTGGCTTCCTCCTTTTTTTTCATTTTTTTCAGGGGGGTGTTAAAATCTTCCATTATAATCCATTCGTCAAAACTAAAATTTTTTCTCAAAGAGGACAACTTCTCCCAAAAATCCTCTCTTCCCTTTTTAGTATTAGGATCATAAATATTGCTCAGCACCCAAGAGGTACTATCCTTAAGATGTCTGAATCTAATAAAAGCCACATTGTTCCCCTAGTATATAAAATCACCTTTTATGATATCATTGTTCCACGCAGTAGCAATACCACCCAAAGAACCTTCAGAGTCACCCCCACAGATATTGCCATTCTTAAAAAATCTGAGTTTCTCTAGTTTCTCCTTAATCATTTTAGTTTCTTGAATCAAAAAAATTTCCGATCTATTATCTATAATCATATTTAAAACAAGATCTTTCTTATGGAGGTTATTAAATCCCCTTACATTCCAAGAGATAATCTGCATACCTTAACAAATGATCTTGCCTCTAGGATGGTCATCTGGCTTCCATCTGCTATGTTCTTCTTAGCCTCCTTGGATCTTATTTTCTGGTTTGATGGCCGGCCAGGAGAAGACATCATTCCTCCCACATCTCCACTTTTTTTACTCTTTGTACCTCTCACTGGTCAAAAATTCTTACTATTGTTATTATTTGATTTTTTCTCCTCCTTAAGAGCCTCTATCCCATCATTCTATTCACTCTAGTATCCCTTTAGATCATGACTGATGGATGAACCACCTCACAACAGGTGCTTAGTAATCATGCCCAAAGCCTCTCTAAGAAATAGTTTATTCAATCTAAGGATCACTTCTCCCACCATGAGGTGCATTTAGTTTTTCAACCCAGGGACATATACTTGAAATGGTACGACATAGTATGTGCACTAAGTCCCTTAAAGAGTCACTCTACCTATGTTGAAGGAAAGTAAAATACATGAAAGGAATCTATTCTAGGGCTGTAGGAAAGGAAACACACCTACTCCTTACTGAAATGAACACTACAAATTACAAACTCTACTTAAGCCTATTCTTTCAACCTAGAGCATTCACTATAACTATCCTTGCAAGTGTTGCAGGAACATTCACAAAGTACAATGCTGCAGGAAGAAACTGTAATCTTCTATCTAGAATGCTGGAAATGCAGGAAGTAAATATATTCTACTTCTACTATAATCCACCTCCCAAGTGGGCCCCCTTGGTTGGCTTCTGCTAATCTATGAACATAGAATATAAACCAAAAGTTACTTCATTGTATTCCAAGAACTGATTACATGAGAATGGTACGTAAAACTGAAAATTAACTTGATGTGCAAGATACAATCAGAACATTGTATTCCAAAATTTTTGAACTTACAAAATAATAGTCTCCTCCCTATCAATAGAGGATTGATTTCTTTATTCTAAAATAGAAAAGGAACCATCTAACTGAAACTATGCCAAATAGGAAAAATAGGAAACACAACAGCCCACGACATATGTAATGAAGTCTTGGCAACCGAGTCAACATGTTGGAAGTGCGGAAGGAATATAGCAGCCTTTGTTCATGCAATTCTGAAACAATAGCTCCTTATTTGTAGTAGTTATGTCTTCTGATGCCATGATGGTTATCCGCTCGCAGATGGTCTTTATCATTCTCTTTGAATGCTGTCGACCACTCCCAAGTGACTCCTATTTCCTAGCAAGTTAGTTATCATGCAAAGATATTCATACAAGTAGCCTAATCAAATTAATCCTGATATTAGAACACATATTCTGATTATTATATGAAATACTACAATATATATAATATTGGCACAATATAACATATCTATTCTACCCATAGGTTTAATGGTTCTATCTATACTTTGACATGAGTTCAAATGATTATAAGTCCACAATTGTTCTGGTAATACTTAAAAACAAAGTATAAAGATTAATATAATAGAGATAGTAAATGGTCTCATCATCTACCCCTTGGTAAGCTGAATGCTTGTCCTCAAGCATTACATCTTCTGGTAGTTTCTCTGAAATCTCCAACCTCTATCCTCCCTCACCTCTAGCTCTTGAAAGTGTATTAAAACCCCCTTGTCTTCTCCCAGACATCCACTTTGTGATCCTCCTATAGTCAGTCAAGTCTGTCAGTATTGATTTCATACATGGGCCATAGGAGCATTGGTGGCTGCATGGTGAGTGGACACCAAAGTTCCTGTCTAATTTTCCTTCCCAGTTGCATATATTTTGGTGCTCTTTGAATAGCTTCTTGGAGGTTGACAGGACTGTGTGCTTCAGATTTCTTTAATGCTTCAGATAACCTACCCCATCTACTTCTGGCACCAGCCAAATCTCTCTAAAAGGTTAAGTAAGACAAACCATCATACTTTGCATAGACCTCTATTCAAATTCCAAAATTTTTATCCCTGGTTTCCTCCTTAATTTTTCCATATGTCAAATTGAACCAATCTCTAATGAGTATATCTAGCTTGCTTCTCTCTTCTCTTAATGGTAATGGCTCTATTTTCTCTTGTTCCCTATAGTTTTCTAGCTGTCTGTCATAGTTGGCTTCATTGTGCATCTAGGACATTAATGCCCTTAGGTGTACATCCCCTATATAAAGTAAAGGGTTCCACTCAATTTTCACTGGAATGATGAAGTTATGCATGTAGAGTTCACAAAGTAGATTTTGCTGCCATGAAGGAAGGGTCTGGTAAGGCCATAAAATTATTGGGCTGACTTGAACTCAGAATCTATATCTTTAATGGTCATCATTAGTTGGAACAAGAGGAACTATTCTTTAGACATATGTTATAAACCCTAGGAGGTGGTCTACATGCAATTATTTGATTAGCCAATTTGAGGGAATGATCCATCTTTTATTTCTGTTTTTCCAATTACTCTTTCAATTCTGCAATCTCATCTCCTTGCTCTGTTATGACTTTCATCAGTTTCTTTTTCTTTTCTCCCCATAAATTTGTTGTTAAAACATACTTGTTATGTAATCCAAAGAGAAGCATCTGCAAGGTGATTGGGCCACAATCCTCTGCCTAGTTTCTCTGCTTCCTTTGTTCCTTCCATGACTACTCTAAGAAACTTATTAACCAAGTTCTATTGTAGGGCACTAAGGTAGTTTTTGTGTAGGCTGACTGATAGGTTACTGAGGCACTCTCCTTGTTTCTGTCTAGAATATCCTAATGGATTTCCTAGGAAATTTTTTGGTAAACATCAGGTTCAGCTTCATAAGTTACTATTGAATGCGAAGGAAAGTCTGGAACTTAAGAATGATTTGTACATTGGGCTATTCATCAATTTGCAAAGGAGAAGTAGGTTGGCTCTCTGAGGACACTCTAGGGAGTTGTCCTCTCATTCTAGGGCTTCTTTGCATAGGGATTTCCTTAATCTCTAAAACCTTTTTCTTAATAGCCTTCTCCGGCTTCTCTGCTGTAGGAGTAGTTGTTGCAGGAACCGACTTCCTTTTCTTCCCCTTTGAAGAAGTAGGGGTTTGTGGTTTGGCTGTAGGAACAAAAGTTTCTTCCTCTAATTTTTTTTTTCCTTTGGTTTGGGAAGAAGTGGGTACATTTCTCTCATGAGAAAGTAAAGGCATAATTTCTTGTAGATTTTTAGTTTTTGCCCCCTGGGTATCTTGCTCATCGGCTGGGTCAGTTGGTATTGCATCATCATAACCAATTTGTACATTAGGGTTAACTTGTGGTTGTAGGGTTTTATGCTGGAAAAACTATGACCATGCCATGGGAGAGGCATCCCTAAGAGATCTTTCTATTAAAAATTTAATTAGGGCATGGTGGGTAACATAATTGACATTTCCTTTTTGGGCCTCCTCAGCACTAATGCATAGCATATTGTACAAGAAATATGGGACATTTACTTGTAGATTATGCCTTACATAACTCAGTAATTTGAAATGATGTGTGTGAAAATTGGAAAATCCCCCTTCACATGTAAAATACCTAATAATATGCATAGCCAACTCATTATACGGAAAAGGGATAAATATTCTTTTGCACCCTTGTTTGTTAATTTCCAGTTGAGGGTTGCCCGGTAGGGTGAACTGGGCCCTAGCTGATCTGGCATCATGAACATTAGGGTAGTACTCTCCAACCATTGGTAATATAGTAAATTCTCTTATCCACTCCTCTATTATGACCACTATCAATCCCCATACAGTTGCTTGCCCTTCTTCGAATGTACTTGCAAACTTAGTTGTTGAGTCCTCATAAAATTCTGTTAGCTTTAAGAAATCCCCTAACCAGCCACATGCATTTAACTTTCTTACCACTTCAACATCTGAAAGTAACACACCATGCACTACCGGATTGTGTCTCTGTAGTTGGACTCCCATCTATTCTTGTCAATTTCCAATTTGTCTACTTTGTAGTAGATAAATGCCTTGTTCCTTAAATTTCAGACTACTCATTTTTTATAAACTATGGGCTTCCTTCTAAATTCCTCTGCTATCCTCGGTATTAACAATGGTGTTGTATTTTAACAAGAGAAATTATAGTTCTCACTGTGGGTTTCCACATAACTTAATTATAAGTCACATCAGGTCTGATAATCAGAGATAATTTGGGAATAAAGGTACGACAGTTGTGCGATATAGTAATGGACTTTAATGAGACAAAGGTGAAGTATAGGTTTGAGGTGAAATAAAATCTTGCAAGGGTAAATAGAAATGACATTTTAGGAATTAATACACTTCCCTCCCCCCTATGAAACATTGACAAGTGTCCACACTTGACATACTTGGCACAAGGAATGGAACTGGCTTAATGTTGTAATGATATATTTATTGCAGTACTAGATATAATCATCAAAATCTATGCACTAAAAATGGAAAAAATTTAAAAATCTTGTACCTATCATTTGATCTTTGCATGTGCCCTAGAAAAAGGTGGCAGGAGTGGAACGAAAGTGGTGGTGGCTTACGTCAGCGTACTCGGCTCTTATTGAAAGCAAAGAAAGGAAAAGTTTGATGATGTGGAAGGTGGGTGGGTGGAAGATAGAGAAATGAGATGAGTTGGAAAGAAGAAGTGGAAAGTGAATGGAGGAATGAACTTCATGTAAACATGAAGTTTTTATTATGGACATGATTGATGGAATTCTATTGAAGAGCTACAAGAAGAAGGTTTTCTCCCTCTGCTACAGGAAGTGTTACCTGTTGCTTGTTTGAAATTTGTTGTCAGAACTGTTGCAGGAAGTCTTCTTTTATTTGAGGTTGGTGATACAACTTTAGAAAATGCCTATTGACTAATAGCTTGAAATGTACTAGATCAATTATGGTCAACTGGATGGCTCCATTTTTGAAGACATGGTTTATTTCATATGGCCGCAACCATCTTGTCTGCAACTTGCCTAGTATTTCTTTGAATCTTGAATCGTATAGCAATGCCCAATCGCCAACCAGAAACTATTTGTTATTAATATATGAGTCATGCTATTTTTTCCTTTATTTTTAGACTATTTTAGTTTTCTCCAGGGCATATTTGTGCATTTCATCCAAGGAATTGAGATGTAGCAATCGCTCTTTCTGTGCTGCAGGAAGATCAATATTTAGCTCCAATGTTGTCCGCAAAGTCTTGTGTTCAAATTCAATTGGTAGCATGGCTTCTTTTCCATTTAATAACTCAAATTGAGTGAACCCTGTAGTGGTTTTCCAGGTTGTTCTATACGCCTAGACAGCTTTTGATAGTCTGTTGCTCAAGTCCCAGTGATGCAAATGAGCTATTTTTGTTAAGATGGCTTCTATTTCCCGATTTGTAACTTCAGCATGTCCATTGGCCTGAGGGTGATAAGGGCTTGAATTCCTATGTCTGATATTACATTCTTTCATGAGCTCTATTATTAGATTGGAATTGAATTTGGTGCCTTGGTTAGTTACAAGTTCTCTCGGTACTCCATATCTGGTAAAAATTTCATCATACAAAAATTCTGCAACCTTATGGTCCCGGGAATGTTTCATAGCTTTTACTTTGACCCATTTGGTCAAATAATCAGTGCACACCATGATGTAAGACTTCCCATTGGATGGAGGGTCTATTGGACCAATGAAGTCCATGCTCCATTTGTCAAATGGAGTTGCCACCACCTATGGATTTAGGGGCATTTCATCTGATCTAGTTGGTCAGCCCATTCTCTGACATTTGTCACATTTCCTTGTGTAGCTGGCTGCATCCTTATGAAGTGTAGGCCAGTAATATCAAGTTGTTAAAATATTTTGGGCTATCCTTTTTGCTACAAAGTGTCCCCCACACAGTTCATTATGATAGGCATGGAGAATGTCATATGTCTCATCTTCTCACACACATATTCTCATTACTTGATCAGGTCCAGTATAAAATAGTATGTTATCAATCCAAGAGAAATTAAAGCTTTTCTCGACAAGAAGTGTCCTATCCTTGTAGGAAAAATGTGTTGGCATTTTGTTAGTTGCAAGGTAATTATCTATGTCAGCATACCATGGACTTTGGATAGAAATATGAAACAAGTGCTCATCTAGAAATGCATCATCTATCAGAGTAGTGTCTTCTTCAGCATGGTGAATTCTAGATAGATAATCAACTACTACATTTTCCTTGCCATGCTTATCAACTATAGTAATGTCAAATTCCTACAAAAGAAGAAGCCATCTTGCTAACCTACCTATAATGGCAGGTTTGTTCATGAGATATTTTATTGCTGCATGGTCAGTATGAACAAAAATAGGATAGCCAGTTATGTAATGACATAATTTGTTTAGAGAATAAACTACTTCTAGTAATTCTTTCTCAGTCACTATATAGTTTAACTCTGGTCCATGGAGGCTCTTGCTAATGTAGTAAATTGCATTCTCTAGGTTACTGAACTTTTGTCCTAGGACAACAACTATTGTGTAGTCTGAAGCATCTGTATGAATGTGAAATGGCAAGGACCATGCAGGAACCCTAAGTATGGGTGCAGTTGTCAATAGTTTCTTAAGCTGTAGGAAGGATTCATTACATTCCTTTGTCCAATTAAATTTGGCCTCTTTGGTAAGCAAAGTATACAGAGGACTAGCTATTTGACTAAAATTTTGGATGAACCTCCTATAGTAGCCAGCATGTCCTAGGAAAGACCTAACATCCTTTTTATTTTAAGGAGTAGGTAGTGATAGAATTGCCTCTATTTCCATAGGATCTACGTGGATTCCAAATTCAAACATAAAATGTCCCAGCACTATGCCTTCTTGCATCATCATGAATAATTTCTCACTGTTGAGAGACAATTTGTGTTCCTAACATCTGATTAGTACTCTTTCCAAATTATTCAAGGCTTTGTCAAAGGTGACACCAAATGTCGTAAAGTCATCCATATATATCTGCATATAATCATGTGATATGTCAGCAAAGATGCTAATTACAGCTCTCTGGAAAGTAGCTGGTGCATTTCCTAAGCCAAATGGTAATACAGAATAAGCATATGTGCCTCAGGGGCATGTGAATGTAGTCTTCTCCTGATCTTCTAGAGAAATGATGATCTGGTTGTAACCACTATATCCATATAGAAGTGAGAAATATTTCTTACCAGCTAGAGTGTCCAGGACTTGATCAATAAATGGTAAAGGAAAATTATCCTTCTTTGTGGCGTTATTCAACTCTCTGTAATCCACACATATTTTCCATTTCCCCCTTTCTTAGGTACAAAAATGAACCACCTCACAATAGGTGCTTAGTAATCATGCCCAAAGCCTCTCTTAGGAATATTTTATTCAATCTAAGGATCACTTCTCCCACCATGAGGTGCATTTAGTTTGTCAAACCAGGGACGTATACTTGAAATGGTATGACACAATATGTGCACTAAGTCCCTTAAAGAGTCACTCTACCTATGCTGCAGGAAAGTAAAATACATGAAAGGAATCTATACTAGGGCTACAGGAAAGGAAACACACCTACTCCTTACTGAAATAAACACTACAAATTGCAAACTCTACTTAAGCCTATTCTTTCAACCTAGAGCATTCACTATAACTATCCTTGCAAGTGCTGCAGGATTATTCACAAAGTACAATATTGTAGGAAGAAACTGTAATCTTCTATCTAGAATGATGGAAATGTAGGAAGTAAATATATTCTAATTCTACTCTAATCCACCTCCCAAGTGGGCCCCCTTGGTTGGCTTCTGCTAATCTATGAACACAGAATACAAACCAAAAGTTACTTCATTGTATTCCAAGAATTGATTACATGAGAATGGTGCGTAAAATTGGAAATGAACTTGTTGTGCAAGATACAATCAGAACATTGTATTCCAAAATCTCCAAACTTACAAAATAAGAGTCTCCTCCCTATAAATAGAGGATTGACTTCTTTATTATAAAATAGAAAAGGAACCATCTAACTGAAACTACGTCAGAGAGGAAAAATAGGAAACACAACAGCCCACAACATATGTAATGAAGTCTAGGCGACCGAACCAACATACTGGAAGTGTGGAAGGAACATAGAGGCACTTCATTCATGCATTTTTGAAATAGTGGCTCCTTATTTGTAGTAGTCATATCTTCTGATGCCATGATGGTTATCTGCTTGTAGCTGGTCTTTATCATTCTCTTTGAATGTTGTCGACCACTCCTAAGCGGCTCCTATTTCCTGGAAGGTTAGTTATCATGCAAAGATATTCATACAAGTAGTCTAATCAAATTAATCCAAATATTAGAACACACATTCTGATTATTATATGAAATACTGCAATATATATAATATTGGCACAATATGACATATCTATTCTACCCATAGGTTTAATGGTTCTATTTGTACTTTGACATGATTTCAACTGATTATAAGTCCACAATTGTTCTGGTAATACTTAAAAACAAAGTATAAAGATTAATATAATAGAGATAGTAAATGGTCTCATCATCTACCCCTTGGTAAGTTGAATGCTTGTCCTCAAGCATTATATCTTCTGGTAGTTGCTCTGAAATATCTAACCTCTTTCCTCCCTTGCCTCTGGCTCTTGAAAGTGTAGTAAAAACCCCTTGTCTTCTCCCAAACATCCACTCTATGATCCTCTTGTAGTCGATCAAGTCTGTCAATATTGATGTCATACATGGGCCATAGGAGCATTGGTGGTTGCATGGTGAGTGGACACCAAAGTTCCTGTCTAATTTGCCTTCCCAGTTGCTTATATTTTGGTGCTCTTTGAATAGATTCTTGGAGGTTGATAGGACTATGTGGTTCATATTTCTTCAATGCTTTGGATAACCTACCCCATCTACTTCTAGCACTAGCCAGAGCTCTCTGAATGGTGAAGTAAGACAAACCATCATACTCTGCATAGACCTCTATTCAAATTCTAAAAATTTTATCCTTGGCTTCCTCCTTAATGTTTCCATATGTCAAATTGAGCCAATCTCTGAGGAGTATATTTGGCTTGCTGCTCTTGGCTCTTAATGGTAATGGCTCTATTTTCTCCTGTTCCCTATAGTTTTCCAGTTGTCTATCATAGTTGGCTTCATTTTGCATCTAGGAAATTAATGCCCTTAGGTGTACATCCCCTATATAAAGTAAACGGTTCCACTCAATCTCTGTTGGAATGATGAATTTATGCATGTAGAGTTCACAAAGTAGATTTTTCTTCCATGAAGGAAGGGTCTGGTAAGGCCATAAAATTATTGGGCTGACTTGAACTCAAAATCTATATCATTACTGGTCATAATTAGTTGGAACAAGAGGAACTATTCTTTAGACATATGGTGTAAACCCTAGGAGGTGGTCTACATGTAATTATTTGATCAGCCAATTTGAGGGCTTGATCCATCTTTTGTTTCTGTTTTGCCAATTGTTCTTTCAATTCTGCAATCTCATCTCCTTTCTCTGTTATGACTTTCTTCAGTTTTTTTTTCTCTTCTCCCCATAAAGTTGTTTTTAAAGCATACTTGTTATGTAATCCAAAGAGAAGCATCTGCAAGGTGATTGGGCCAGAATCCTTTCCTTGGTTTCTCTGCTTCCTCTGTTCCTTCCATGACTTCTCTAAGAAACTTATTAACCAAGTTTTTTTGTAGGGCACTAAGGTAGTTTATATGTAGGCTGACTGATGGGTTACTGAGGCACTCTCCTCATTTCTGTCTAGAATATCCTGATGGATTTCCTGGGAACTATTTTGGTAAACATCAGGTTCATTTTCATAAGTTTCTATTGAATGTAGAGGAAAGTATGGAACTACAGACTGATTTGGGGAGTCATCTAGAATGATTTTTACATTGGTCTATTCAGCAAATTTCAAAGAAGAAGTAGGTTGGCTCTCTGAGGAAACTCTAGGGAGCTTTCCTCTCATTCTAGGGCTTCTTCGCACAGGGGTTTTCTCAATCTCTACAACCTTTTTCTTAATAGCCTTCTTTGGCTTCTCTGTTGCAGTAGTAGCTATTGCAGAAACCGACTTCCTTTTCTTCCCCTTTGAAGAACCAGGGGTTTTTGGTTTGGCTACAAGAATGGAATTTTCTCCCTCTAATTTTTTTTTTCCTTTGGTTTGGGAAGAAGTGGGTGTAGGTGTCATTTTCTTTGATTGATTTAGAGTGATTTGTCTTTGGTGTAGGTGTTCTTGGTGTAGTAGATTTCTTTAACACAATAGGCTCCTTCTCTATAGTAGAAACTTAACTTCTTGTTTGTCTACCTATGGATAAGGATGCAAAATGTATGTAGGTAGGAGGGGTATCAATATCAACATCTATTGGACCTTCTTCTGCTACCTTCTCTTTCTCTTCAAACTTCTTCCTAGGTTCTGTCATCTTTTCTTTTGTAAAGACTATTTTCTCACCCATAAAATCAAATTCCTTTCTAATTTTCCTTTCCCTTGCAAGTCTATTAACCTCTTCATGTACTTTAAGACTATTTTTTACATAATTACTGAGCCTTTTCTCATTTTTATCCACATCTTTCTTAAAGATGTCATTTGCATAAGCTTCAAGAAGTGAAGTATCCACCTCATAATAGTTGGCATGTGTCTTGATGAGCATAGAATAAGGGTTTTCATTTATGGAAACACTACTTATTGGCATGGTTTCTTGGTATGTATTTTTGTTTTGGAGATTTTGTTTGGAAAAATGACTAAGTCCAAGAAGCAGTTGATAGCGTACAGTTACACTGTTTTGACTAGAGAGTACAATATATAACGTCTTAAGACCTACGATCTTAGATGAATGCTCTATGGGATTTAATTGACCTTTACTTAAGGTTTCTTGTATTTTTGAGTTGATCAGAGAGAGTTACATCTTGTTTAATTTATGCGAAGATAGTGCAGTAGTCAAATAGGAGAGATGAGTGGTCATGATGTTTAAGGGAGTATTTTGTGGAATCCAGAAGTGCTACTTTGGATTTGGATTGGTTCCTGCCCTAATTTTGATGATGTATGATCTCCAACTATGTATTTTCTATTTGATTAAGTGTTGGATATTTTTTGTGATGTATTTGTGAAGCTGACTGTAAAATTATGGGATCGAGTATATATGAGTAGATTTTTTTGAGATGTGAACATGTGTGTGGAATAAATAGATGCATTCTGATGTCAAAATTAGACAATATATGTTTTGAGCTTTAACTAGGACTACATGAGCATAGAAGATGATTATATAGTTCATTTTGATAAATCATTGTAACAGATAGTTTTGTTTTGTAAGAGTAGTTAGCTCCTTGTATGCCCATAACAGGGTTTCTATCCTTTAACATGGATATGCACTAAATGTAATATTCACCTCCTAACAGGGCTACGTCTCCTTAAAAAGACACTATAATCTTAGTGCATTATTTGTGGATATCATTCCCACTAGGGTTTTCCCTTGGCCAGGGTTTCCTCATTAACAAATCATGGTGTTATGAGTTGTTTAATTTATGTGTATGCTCTTCTTATTTTAGTAATTGCTTGGTTAAGTGTGAAATTATTAAGTTTGAAATTAAAGTGTTGTAATAATGATTCACTCCCCCTCTTAGTATTACTTAATCCTAACAATTGGTATCAGAGCTTGTGGGCCTTGGAGAGACAGCCTAACAAATAATGCTGAATTGAAATTCAAATTGAGAAGACCTGAAGGTTTTATAAAGAAGCTTAAGGAAAAACTTGAACTTTCCAGGAATCAAAGGTAAGATCTTATGGAAAAGATACATGAAGAATGTTATAATGATTTATCTAATCAGATTAAACAACTTGAAAAAGACAAAGAAGTGTTGAAACATGAATGCGAAGTTACCACTATTCAAATGGCTAAAGAAATTCAACTAGAGAAAGATGAAAAGACAAAACTTGAAAAAATCTTGAAGAATACAAATGTACAGATGGAAAAGATGTAGTTTGAACTTGATGATTACATAATCAAATATCAAGAATTAGAGAAATATAATCACAACATTAAGGGAGAACTTGTTGATGTAAAGAATCACATTGAAAAACTTCATGCGAGAAGTGACAATATTAATGAACACAGGGATAGACAAAATCCTAAAGGGGACATGACAAGAGTTGGCTTTGATAAATAAGAATGTTAAAAATCTCAAGAAAGATAGTATGAATGAAAATTAGTTGACACGTAATCGAAAGGAAGATCCTATACAGATGTAATCTTGTTTTGTGTAGGATTGATTAGTTTTTCTACATTCTATCTTCTTGTGTCCATATTCATGGAAATTGAAGCAATAAATGGAAAAGGGCTTATAAGGATTATTACCTCTATAATCCCTCTTCATGTGACCAATTTTGTTACATCCAAAGCATCTTCTTCTAAAATTTTTGATCTTCTCTCTAGATAAGATTACATGTTACAAGTGCAACAATTTTGGACACATCGCAAGGAACTGCAGGTTGCAGTTAAATCAAAATAGATCAGCCCCTACATGTTATAAATGTAACAATCAAGGACATATAGAAATTTTTTGAAGGAATAATGGATCTGCAAGAAACAAAAGACCACCACCTATTGTTATAAAGAAAAATGTTGGTGATGTTGGAAAAAGTATGGCAGAATACATGGATGAGTTTGACAGTCATTTTGTGAAGGACAATATTAAAGTATGGAAAGAGAAGGAATAGAGTATTATAAGGTTTAGGGAGATTCATTAGATGTTACTGAACCCTTTCCCGAGCTTTCTACATCAACCTAAATGGCCAAGCATGGCCTTAGGGGGATATTTTGAGAAATAACATAAATCTATCTGTTGGTACCCTAAATTTTGAGAATTTAGAAGTCCCAATCCATTATCAAGAAGAAAGTTTCTCCATACTAAAAAAATTAAAGGAAGGAAGCTTTATGACACAAATAAATAGAACTAACTAATCGAAGCCTTTAAAAAATGTTGCAATTTCAACTTGCTACAAAGATGATGCCAACAGAGGCTAAAGATGGTCAAATTTTAAAAATCTAAAAATGACCCAGTTTGGGAAATCAAATTTCCTATCTCCAAAAAAAATACAATCTTTTAACAGGCTATTTTGGATTTCGGCCAAAGCCAACTCTAAAAGTTAGGTGGTTATTTTTTAGTTAGTTTATTGTTTTTTCAAAATAATTTGTAATAAGGGTTATGTCTTTTCACCCTAAATAGGTGTGAAATTCACTCAAAACACACACACACACACACACACACACACACACACA
>MU227345.1:699088-721488 GCA_018584345.1 Thuja plicata
TTTCAACATTAATAAAGATAAGTGCTTTTCTTTTTATTTGTGGTTATAAGTTATATATTTTCAATTAGTCTTTTGGATATTCTATTGTATTAGAGTATTTCACTGTGTTGAATTCCCTGAGTATAATAATTTAAAATTAATATATAGTTTAAATATCAATTGAAAGATCTACGTATCTTTTCTTGTTTTTACTGGTCTCTTAATTTGAGTTAAATTTGATAAGATTAGCTATATAGATTGATTTGAATTATAAGTCAAGTGGAAGCCTGTGAAGTGATAGTCTCGCTTTATTAAAAGTAATTTTTTAAAACTGTCTCCAATCGTACGTAGGATTGAAACTTTTCTGACTCTATATCCCAAGTATTTACAAGGCACTGATCTAATCATTATTTGGAAATTTTCATTTGGTTCATACTTTGTAGTTTGTAGATTATTTAATCATTATATCAAAAGCATTACTTTTCAGTCCTTAGTTTAATCCATTTTAGTCAAGCTTTATAGAGTATAAATTATCAAGAGATTTGTTGCTTTCCTCCAAGGATCATTCATCACCTTTGGAAGAACTTTGTATGAACTTTGATTAAGCCAAAATTTAAGAGGTATCAAGTGGTGCATCACCATTATACCTGTCAGTTGGCCAAAAGTGAATCCATCATTTTTGGACACCAACAAATTGGCGACTTTGCTGGGGAGTTGTCTATGAAAGACAATTTTGAAGATTACCTAGAAGCTCTAGTGATATAATTAAGACTCTACTAGAGATAAGAACTCAGAAGATAGTAAGTTTTTTCCTTCTGGAAAGAAGGTGGTGACTCTATTTAACAAAAAATTTCAGAAAGTGACTCTACTGAGGGAGAAGACCTAGAAGGAGATAAGTAAAGTTTTCCTCTTTAAAGAGGTGGTGACTTTATTGACAAGAACCTGATGTATAAAAAAAGAAGTTACTACAAATTTAGATATTTGGTATGTACTAGAATACATATTCACATAAAGTATCAAACTTTTGTGACCCAAGACCAAAATATATTATTGAAGTATATAGACCATTGAGTTTTGATAAAATCCTTGGTGGTCAGAAAGATTTTCCTCTTAAACTAAAAAAATATGTTCCAAAATTTTGTGGAGATGGATCAGAATCACCAATGTAGCATTTACAGGCATTTTGTAAATTTATTGAAGATTATCATATCTATGCAGAAGATGTGATTATGAAACTATTTGTAAGATCATTGATAGATCATGCAAGTTTTCTTTTTAGTATGACACCTGAACAAAGTATCTCGTCATGGAGAGAATTTGAGCGATGGTTTCTTGATATGTTTCATGATACAAGTGAAGATGACATACATTATGAATATGACAAGATTCGGGATCACAATATGGAAGAGGACTCTTACATGTTTCCTTTAGATGAATTTTTTAATGTGGAAAGAGAAAAGGGTGAGTCTTTAGCCCTTTTTTTTGTAAGGATGATGGGTTCCTATTTGGAGATACCCTTAGACATCAGGTCTTAAAACAAGAAAATTATGAAAAGATTTCGTGAATTGGGAATTTTGCCATATGATCCTTATTTGAAGCTCCTTATTCAGGAAATGAAAGAGTATTATAAAGTGGAGAAAAAACCTGATAAGGCCTCCGATTCAAATAAAGAAGAAATTTTGGAATAGATTGAAGAAGCATATACACCGGATCAGATTTGTGTGGAAACAAATGAAAATCATGATCAGGAGGAGAATCTTCTCAGTACAAAACAAATTTCAGATTTATTGAATATTAAAAATCAAAATTATGTGCAGAAGAATGGACCAATTTTTTTCTATAACCATCAGAATAAGCATATGTAGGAGGTACTAGATCAAGAAGATAAATATTGCCAAGAATCAAATAATGGAGATGAAATAGAACATACAACATATGAACAACAGGAAGTTTTAGAAAATAATATCAAGGAAGATATTAGTCTTATTGATGAAACATCCAATGATCCTGATGAAAAATTTCATGAAGGTGTGCCTAAATTTTATATGTTCCTGAATCCACTGTTTGAAGAGGAAGTAGAGGAGGATAAATTTTTGTTCTCTATGTTCCGGAATCCATTATGTGAAGGAGATTTTCTATACAATCAAATATATCAACATAATGATGAAGGTAGCAAGCCTAATGATGATTTTGAATTTGATAACACTCAAAATATACATTCAGAAGGTAAGATATCATTCAGTTCATCCTATGAGCGATATTTATATCAGACTTCTTAAGATGAGACTGTAATAACCAAGCATAATGATGAGAATATGTTGAAGAAAAGTACTAAAAATTATCCACGTATTCCACTTGATTAGATTCTTGATATAAAAGAAGTAATAGTTCCTAAATATGAGTTAGCTTCAAAACCTTTATGTGAGGAGAAACAATATCTGGAGAATGGAAATGGGGCAGATTGTGTGCAAGAAAACATCCAAGTAAAAGAACTTAGTTTAGATACCTATATGACTAATCATATGCACAAGGATCCTCCATCCATTAAAGAACACAGTGCACCTGATGATTTCTCAAAGAAAAAACATAAATCAAAAGACAAAGACTACATTGATGAAGTGGAACCAATAAGTATTCTCTATAGGGATGATATATCTAATACAACAAGGGATCAGATGTTGGGGCTAAAAAAATTTGAGATTTGTTTGTTTTCAAATAATCTAGTTGATAAAGATAAGGAACAATATCATATCATATTTAGGAGATTCAAAGTGTTACATGAACAAAATAAAATTTTTGATAGAGGGAAATAGTAGTGTTCACTTTTTGGGGGCCTAGGGCCACCCAGTCTTCAATTTACATCAAGTAAAGAGTAGATACTTGGTCTTCTTCTCCAGAAATAGCCAGAATCTTTCTATGCTCATAGGGAACATACATCCCCAGAAAGAGCCACTGTTGGTACCCTAAATTTTGAGAATTTAGAAATCCCAATCCATTATCAAGAATCAAGTTTCTCCATACTAAAAAAATCAAAGGAAGGAATCTTTATGACACAAATAAATAGAACCAACTAATCGAAGCCTTCAGAAAATGCTACAATTTCAACCTACTACAAAGATGATGCCAATAGAGGCTGAAGATGGTCGAATTTTAAAAATCTAAAAATGACCCAGTTTGGGAAATCAAATTTCCTATCTCCAAAAGAAATACTAGCTTTTTAGGAGGTGTTTTGGATTTTTGGCCAAAGCCAAATCCGAAAGTTAGGTAGTTATTTTTTAGTTAGTTTTTTGTTTTTTCAAAATAATTTGTAATAAGGGTTATGTCTTTTCACCCTAAAGAGGTGTGAAAGCCACTCAAACACATATATATACATAATGTAAAGAGAAAAGACAAAACAATACATATTTTTCGGATAGAATTTGATCACAACTACAAGATGGACTTTGATGTACTATTTTTTAAACATTAATAAAGATAACTGCTTTTCTTTTTATTTTTGGTTATAAGTTATATATTTTCAATTAGTCTTTCAGATATTCTATTATATTAGAGTATTTCATTGTGTTGAATTCCCTGAGTATCATAATTTAAAATTAATATATATAGTTTAAATATCAATTGAAAGATCTGCGTATCTTCTCTTGTTTTTATCGGTCTCTTAATTTGAGTTAAATTTGATAAGATTGTAATCACCTAAAAATGGTCACCTAAACCCTAGACCCCCAATCTCAGCAATTAATCAAAAAACCCTAATCTTGATTAAACCTAAGTCCTAAATCAAACAGGCAATTCATCACATTCAAACTGCTCTGACCTAAACCCTAGGGCCTAATCGATCATCTTACTTGATTAATTAATTAATTCCTAAAATCACATTACATTGGCAAATAAACTTTATACTATTATTTAATTGATATTATGACATATTTATTAAATAAAAATACAAAATTGTCAATTAAATCAAAAAGGAATTAAATTAATTATAAAAACATAAATGTGCATTCAAAAGGAATTAATTTATTGAAAATGCATATGACATCATCAAATCTAGTTAACTGATTTATCAAAATGGAAACAATCCAGTTCCACTCAGTTAACTGATTATCATTTTGGAAACATTTCAGTTAACTGTGAACTGATTTTGGAAGTTTCCAAAATAACTGATCAGTCAGTTCAGTCAACTGACTCTCTCGACCAATTGAATCACTTGCACATGGGTTGTGCTTCTTCAATCGAATTTGAGGCACTCTTTTTGTTCAATCTCAACCGTCGATTCGAGAGAGATTTCTATAAAAGAGAAACTCTTTTCCTTCACAAAGGATCCTAATCTTTTAATTAAAGTTATTATGCTGCATTTTTGTCTTAGCTTCTTGCATTCTTAGCATAGCTTTTATTGTTGTTTTAATGTTAATCATGCAAATCTAATCCTAGAGCACATTTCAATTGGTGTTTTAAAATCAATCTTACACACTCAATTTGAGGCTTCTAAAATGAATCCTAATTAGTCTTGGATGAACAACAAACTGCGTTTGCATTTAGATTAATCATTTATTTGCATTATCATAGATTTTAAAATCCTTCATTTAGGTCTTCGGTGTAGTCACTGAGTTTGCAATGACCTGAGAGCAAGCTCATACTCCTTCCTTCTAGAAGGCAACAGGTCAATTCTTTCATACATGTAGGATGAATGAATCCATATTCATTCCGATATACAACTGAAGAGCAATGACCATGTTGAAGTGTTCTGCTAAGTAGAGGCCACTTTTAGCACGCACATTTTTGGCGCCCACCGTGGGGCTGAAAATCAATTTCAGGCCTCATTGTTAAATTTTGCTTTTCATTCTATTTTCTATTCACTTTGAGTCAAATCTGACTCCGCCATTATGTCCGGAATGTTGTTTCAGTTAAAATTGACTATAAATACATCTGATTTTGGACAAAATTGAATTTATCACAAAAAAAAATTACAAACAGAGGTCGTATGGCCTTCTACACGCATATCGAGGAAAATTTTAACACAGACTGAGGCAAATAAGGAAAATTTTAACATAGAGGCAAATGTTTTGAAATTTTTTTTTAAAAAAAAATTTGGGTTTCGGATATTTGTTTGTATTTAATCCTGCACTGTCTACGTATTAATTTAATAGGGACTAAATTTGGCGTATGCACTTTCATTTTCAAATCAAACTCAGTCAACATACACCAATACCTTTAATTCATATTGTTGTTGTAGCGCTTTAGTTTAAAAACCATCTACTATCTTGTTCCGGGGGGCATGTCAGATTAAATGCCTACACACCCCACCGCTTCCCACCACCCCCTCCCTCCCACCACTTCTCTCCCTCCACCCCCTCTTTACCCCACACCTCTACACCAACCCCACTCAAACCTGCCACTTCTCCCACTTCATCCACCCGCGTTGTTTCCTCTCCTTCCCTCCACCGCTTCCTCCTCAACCACAGCCTCCAAACACTGCTTCCACCTACCCCACACTACTCTACTTCCTCATCCGCTACCTCCCAATTGACTCCTCCCCACCTGCACTTCCCCTATCCTCCCTCCCCACTGCTTAAACCCCACGCTTCAACTCCACCGCCATTCACCTCCCCCAAACCCTCGTGCATAGAAAATCTTCAAACCCGGCACCATAGCTCCTCCACCCAGTCCAAAAATGAACCAAAAGGGGACACATGGCACCCTGACACACATTCCACCACATCACATGACAACTTAGCAAACAAGTGGCAGCTTTTTATTGCATTGTCTTTGCATAAGATTTTTTTCAAGGATTAAATTTGACGCCCTTCTGCACATTTTTTGCTGTGTTATTCGCATTTTCTAACGACCATACAAGTGTCAAATTTAACATCCATAAATGATGACATCATCAGACATTTCAAATTTTCTTGCATTCACCATATGCATTTTTGAATTTGTAGTCTGACTTCAAACCCCAATATCTTGCTTATTCGGAGTCCTTTTTGGGTGCAATTTTTTTGATTTTGGGTAGAATTTCGCAAGGATCGCTGTGGTGAAGTTAGTTTTTTATTTTTCTCACTGGATTGATCAAAAATCATTGTTTTTGGTGACTGTACCTACTTAATCCTCATTTTTGCAGCTTCCAGAGCCTCGTACGGGCTCATACGATCATCTTTTTCAGTGATTTTTTTTTTAAAACTACATGATTTTCTGTATACTATCTAAATATGCACTCTATTTCCTGATTTGATTATTTTGATAATATGGACTAATCTTTGGCTTGGTTGTTTGTGATCTTATCTTTTTCATATAGCCTAATAGTGGTTTGCAGAATGTTACTCAAGAAGAATAAAACTCAAACTACTCACAAATTGGTTTTGCAGGTTGCCTTTGATCGATAGAATGCAAAATAGTGTGCTTGCATCTTGTTTTTGATTTCTTAAAATAGGAACCCGCATGCAGGACTCATTAAAATGAACATTTGTTTGATGTTTTAGGAATGAAAATGATGTCAGGAAATTATGCTCTCGCCCTTTTGGGATGATCAGAAATCTAGAAACAATATTGTCATTTTCTCATTCTGCTTGAAGTGTCTTTTAGTTTTGTAAATCCTAGGAATTGCATGGACGTATCCTCTCCCCTCGCCTTCGTGGATCTTGGGTGTAAGAGAAATCCATACAAATCCTTTAGTGTGGCTACCTCCCAAGTGCTTTAACAGAGCTGTTGAGAGTGGATTGCCCAACGGGTAACAGGCTAAAGCCAAGCCCTTCTGAATCGGTATATAAAAAAATGTCATTGTGATTAATGTCACAGTGAACAAGTGTTGAATGCATTATACCAGGAAGAAGATCTCCCTCAATACCCTTGTGGTGCGTTAAAACCTACAAAATGTAACTTTTGTAGGCTGGGAGGCCTCCATAACGGAGCTAATCTGCCGCAAGTATAACCACCTGAATGGATGCCCTTACTACAAACCTTGTTCTAGTATCCAAAATCCCTCTATCTGTTGGCACGGCAGGTCAGAGACCAACTAAGATGTCCCACACTTTCACGGCTCTTAGTAGAGACAACGGTCCCTTGGGAAGTGATTACCCTTGGGATTCAAAGCTTGGTGTGCCTGAGAAGTGAGTGCACATGTAAGGAGGAGCCCGTGCCTCCAAGCTTCTAAGTTGTTCGCTATGAGTAGACATGGTTGAACTTTGGTTCAAGTGGGAACTCAATAGATATTTCCCTGGCTATCCTAGGATTGTGGTGTGTCTATTATTTTCTTTTACAACAAACAATCTGCATGATGTGTCTTGCATGAGTGTTCACTGCAACAACAACAACTACAAAAATCAAACAATCCTGGAAACTATACACTTTGGATAATTGTTATCTTGTCTCATTTGAAACTTCAACAATCCTATCAAAACTCTATCGAAGTTCTGTCAAATTGGTTTCAAAACTTGTCAAAACTTTGTCTTCCACCAGTCTATGCTACTACATTCAGTCTATTCTAAAATTTGCGTTGTCATAATGCTTCTGTTAGTTCACATTGCAACTACAATCTATTGATTAGTCCAACCTATCACTGTCTTGAAATCTGATGTCGTTATGCTTGTCCAATTGACTGAGTCCTTAGTTCAATCTTATCATCTTTTTCTGCACTATCCTTATTCTGGGTTGTGAGAGCAGGTTCGTTAACCTTGACTCAAGATTGGAGTCATTGCTTCTCTCTCTCAGTTGGATTTTTTCTCCTTTTTCCTTTGGTCTTGGACTTAATCAGCACTTTAGATATTACTTCAACACATGTCATTCAATCAATCGATTAATCATACCTCCTCTAAAATATTCTATGCAAGTGCATCAAGACAATATTACAATGTCTAAAAGAAAATGGGCTAAACCTTATGGTCCTAACAACGCACAAGAAGAGATTCTTATGGCAGCTTTATCAAAACAACTTCACACTATGCAATCTAAAATCCAAGAATTAAAGGGGGAAAAGGATACACAATCCAATAAATCCTCATCAAGATCAATCTATCCTTTTCTATTTGATCATTATCAAGCGAGTGGCTCCAAATCCCTAAAAGCTACTAAAAACACCACAAAGTCTTCCTCCAAAGGGATTAGTAACATCATGAAAGAAAAACATTGGGTTAAATGCATGAGAGACTTCACTCCTTTAAGGCAATCTTATGAATCTGCATTAGAAGAACTTCTTGATAATGATCTCATCACATTACCTCAAGCCACATCACATGGATGAAGATTCTTGAGTAACTATTGTGCATATCATCAACATAATGAGCATAAAACTTCATCTTGCATGGAGTTGAAACATAAAATCCAAGATCTCATAGATGATGGCATAATCGAAGTTCAAAATCCTAATGATTCATCTAATCTTGAGCATGATCAATATCAAGAATCCATGTCTAGCAATGGTTCGCATACCACATCTACTTCTTCCACCATTCCTCCATCTCCTAAAGCTTCAAAACCATCCACGCCATCTCCATCAAGAATTGAACCTAATGATGACTATGTCTACCCTCAGGGACTATCTCTATAAGAGATCCAAGCTAATCAGCATACAACTGCAAGTCCTTCTCAGGCTTCAAAGATCATAGACCCAAAGCATCAATGTGCTTCAATGCTTATCATGCCTATTGTAAATGATTGTCCATCATCTTTTCAAGAATCTCACATGCAGATCAACACTCTTACCTCATCCTTAGAAGTGGCTCCATGTCAAGAGGGCAATCCAAAGTGTGAAGAAATGAATATAGGTAATTATCAAGATCAAGACACCATCCATCATTATCCAATGGTTGACCAAAGTTGCATATCTCAAGAGTCCCATGATGATTTCATCATCCCCTTCCATTTATTCCCAGAAGAAACTCTTACACCTTCTATATCTTATCTGTCTCCCAAGCAAGATCAAGATATCCTTTCCATCATCTCCAAGGAACCTATTGAAAATCAAGATAAAGGTACTCTTTGTACACCATCTAAAGATCCTTGTCAAGATCAGAGAATCCCATCATCTCCTTGTCATACCCCTCCATATCCACCTCTAGAAAACATTGTTCCTCCAAATCCCTTGCAGAAAAATAAATCCTCTCAAGCTTTAGCTGCTCCTATCAAAATTGTTCCTATCAAAGCTACTCATGTACCTATTGATATAAATATGAATTCAAAAGAGAAGATACTTGGTAATATAGCTCACTCTAAAGATGTTTATATCCCTTCCACACCTTATATCTCTCCATTCAAACATAAACATCATCCTTCACTATCCTCCAAATCCATCCTTGGTCCTTATATCCCAAAGCTAAAACCGTCAAACCTTCCATCTATATTGGGTCCTTATATCCCTCCATCCACTTATCCTATCCCCTATCAAGATCAACAAAGACATACATCCTTGAAATATCCTTATCAACCAATCCATATGAACTAGTCATATCAGTCCTATTCATCCACACTCCCCAAGTCTTTTGGAAGAAATTTGGATGTGCAACGAAGAAATCAGAAATCCAAGAATCCACTTACATACGAAGATCACTATGTCCAATCTAATCAACATGTGATTACAAATAAAAATGAAATATTCAAGAGACCACAAGGGTCCACTAAGAAAATATGGGTTCCTAAATCTATCATGGAAGAATTGCATTCTAAATCCAAGAAAAGAATAACATCAAAGAAAATATGGGTTCTTAAATCCATCATGGAAGAATTGCGTTCTAAATCATCCAAAAGAAAAGGAAAATTAAAAGCTATGTGGATTCCCAAGTCTCTTCCAAAGGACTTGGATACAAAAAGAAAATCAAAAGTTATGTGGATTCCCAAGTCTCTTCCAAAGGACTTGGATACAAAAAGAAAATCAAAAGTTATCTGGATTCCCAAGTCTCTCTTAAAAGACTTGAACAAAAAGGAAAAGTCAGAGTTGGCATCCAAACTTCCAAAGTCTTCCACTTCATCTCCATCTAAACATATGCCATCTTCTAACTCTATTTTGGGTCCTCATGTCCCAAAATCCATTACCTTGAATACTTCATCCATCTTGGGTCCTTGTGTACCAAGACCCATATCCATGCATACATCAAAGTCTCGCACTATTCCATTCACTTTTCCTCCATTTGTCCACTACCCTTCAAGGGGTGTGTCAATGTTGATCTCATCACCTTTTCCATCACCTACTTACTACCCATCCATCCCATATCCTGCTATTCCTCTTATCCAATCCATCACATAAATCCTTGGCTACCATCTCCCTTATCCTCCATATTAGTCTTCTCTACCATTACCCTATCAACATCTTTTGAGCATACTTTCAGTGGCCTTGATCCATCATAGCATATCTTTCAAAGGAGAACTATCTAAAGAGCAAGAAGATCTCAAAAGTACAAAAAAAAAAAAGAAAGAAAAAGTGCCTTGGTGTAAACCTTGTAAACAGGCACCTTGGTAGAAAAAGTAAAGATAAATCAATCTATCCTATGGTGAAAACCACTTCTTTTGGCACCTTAGATAAGTACCATGATGAAAACCTGGCAAACATGTGTCATGCGTAATTCCTTCTACTTGCACTCTTCACTTGGGGGCAAGTTCCTTCCATATCATCTTATCTATCACATCCATCTAGCTCGTGAACACCGATGTTCCTTCTGCTGATCTTGACAAGGTTGAGCCTATCCATAAACATCCTTTGCACTAATCCCAAAACATTCACTTATACCTTCATCACCCCTTATCCTGATTGCACTATCATAGCTATATCCTATCCTATCCTATTGACCCCTTGGTCTTGATCAAAATTGAAAAATTGTTTCTCAAAAGTCTCTTGACATGTCCACTCTTTTGGACCATATAATTTTCATGACATTTGGTCATTATCCTATATTCTATCCAGCACCGCTCCATGAGCCTACATTTCTATATTCTTTTTTTCCCTAGCTTGGGTAATCTTGAGGAGATTGTCTTTGAGGGTTGCATTCACCCTCTTCATCCATCATTGTATTTTCTCGTCATCCATCAGCTTTCTAATCCATCTGCAATGTCCTACACCTTGCTAGACATTGGGGGCACACCAATGTGATCTTGCTTGAGATCGATTAATCTCTAAAAAAATCTAAAAATTGGAAAAAGTCCTGAAAACATGATCATCTTGGTGAAAACCTAGCAATAGGCACTTTGATGTATCAATAAAAAAAATAAAAAAATGGAAAAATACAAAAAAATTGAAAAAGAAGAAAAAGTGCCTTGGTGAAAACCTAGTAAACAGGCGCTATGGTAGCAAAAATAGAATCTTTGCCAAGTAGGTGAAAACCTGGTAAATAGGCACCTCTTGTACTTAGCGCTCCATCTATCAATTCTTAGTCTTGGAAATCTTTTGTTTTAGTTTGTACATAGATTTCAGTCACTTTCGTGACACTCTGGTTCTTCTAAGAACCCTCCTGGCTTGAAACTGATCCAGAGTCATAACCTGGGGGAAATCAAATTAGATTTGTCCTTGCAGTATGAGTCAAGTCAGTTATCACTGTTTGCTACTTGGGGCATGGGTCCCCAATTTGATCACATCTTTGGATTACACGAGAGTCAGTAATCTTGTCATTTCTGAAGGACAACTCGCTACTGACACAAGTAGGTGTTTCTCAACACCACAATCAATAGTGTTTCTTAACACTATCTTTGGACGCATCTATGTTTCTTAACACACATTGGATATCGCAAATGTAAACAACAGATCAATAGCAATCAAAAATAAAGCACTCACAAGCACAATGGTGTTTCTCAACACCTCATACATATACACATTCAAAAACTTTGAACATGGATGAAGTATGCTAAACTTCTATTTGTATGCTATCTATTTTCATTGATTTCGCTAATCTTTTCTTTTTCTACTACTTGTTGGTGTGGTCTCGATGATCCAACCATGTCAAATAAATTGAGTGTATGTGGTAAGAGCCCCTACATTAAGGAAGAAAATCCTCACATCCCTTAATCCTCTTTATTTGTACACCAAGGTGAGGTCAGAACTATCTCCTTGACTATTATTGCTTTGTTTGTTTACACAAGCGCGCACTCATGGTTATCTTGGCTTTGAATGCCTTGATACTGGTGTGCTCTTACACTATCAAAACTGGAAATAATGTTCAGGTCATCTCAGCTTTTGTGCCTCGATGCTTACATTAGTTTCCCATATCTTATCTGATGAAAGTCATATTCATATTCTTATGGTCGCAGTGGCACCAGTAAGGATTGTATCTACTCCAATGTTCCAAAAATGCTCAATGATGAAAATTTTTAGTGCTAAAGCTCAGTGACTACACCTTAGGTGGCATTCATGTTAGTCTTGCATCTGCATATGCATCTGCATAGTGTTGGAATCAACATAATAACTTTATCTCTCTCCAATGTGAAGGATCTGAGATTCTAATCGATACATCTTCTCATCGTCAAGTGGTCATGACACCCCTTGCTAAACCAACTATTTTGATTCTATTTTCAGGATCAAAATTGAAATCTGAATTTGACCACTTTCACAACCAATAGAAATCCCTCATGCTTTTCTTCTCATCAATCCATGTATCTTACTTTTGGTCAATCTTGGTCAACATGACCTCTCATCAAGTATATATTTTGTCCTAACCATGTGGGACCTCTTTCTAATCAGATCAGTTTCTTCCTAAATTGTCTAATCAATCGAATTTCTTCTCATCACTGGGGCACCTAGCCATATTTCAATTTTGCTCCCGAGGGGGTAGGATCAGGACATCAACATTCTAGTGATTACATCCTCAATCATAACCCCATCGCTTGGGGCATCTCAGCTTCATCACATCAAATCAAGTTGAGATCATCTTAAATCAAAGGCAACCTAATCAATGGTCTTATACAATGGTGAATGCACTCGAAACCAGACAAGATCGGTCTTATACGGGCTATTCATCATTGAAACCAGATACATTGATCAAATTGGCTTCATCACTTCAAATCAAGTCAATTTGCTTGCTAATCAAATCTCTTAATGGTAATCAGTTTCATCGCTTCATATCAAACTAGTTATTCATTCAAACCAATCAAAAAGGTTTAAGGGTTCCTAACAGATGTTCAGTTTCATCGCTTCAAATCAAACTGAGTATTCTGTTTTATATCTTTTGATCGATCTTTGTCCAATCAAGCTTGAAGTCGATCTTCTTCTTCAAAAGAATGGTTTCATCGCTTCAAATCAAACTATTATGGGTCTTCTTGATAACAAGTATTTGAATCAATGCACTGATCGCACATCAATTCAAAGAGGGGCAAATGTAATCACCTAAACCCTAGACCCCCAATCTCAGTAATTAATCAAAAAACCCTAATCTTGATTAAACCTAAGTCCTAAATTAAACAGGCAATTCATCACATTCAAACTGATCTGACCTAAACCCTAGGTCCTAATCGATCATCTTACTTAATTAATTAATTAATTAATTCCTAAAATCACATTACATTGGCAAATAAACTTTATACTATTATTTAATTGATATTATGACATATTAATTAAATAAAAATACAAAATTGTCAATTAAATAAAAAAGGAATTAAATTAATTATAAAAACATAAATGTGCATTCAAAATGAATTAATTTATTAAAAATGTATATGACATCATCAAATCCAGTTACTTGATTTATCAAAATGGAAACAATCCAGTTCCACTCAGTTAATTGATTCTCCACTGATTATCATTTTGGAAACATTTTAGTTAACTGTGAACTAATTTTGGAAGTTTCCAAAATAACTGATCAGTCAGTTCAATCAACTGACTCTCTTGACCAATCGAATCACTTGCACATAGATTGTGCTTCTTCAATCGAATCTGAGCCACTCTTTTTGTTTGATCTCAATCGTTGATTTGAGAGAGATTTCTATAAAAGAGAAACTCTTTTCCTTCACAAAGGATCCTAATCTTTTAATTAAAGTTATTATGTTGCATTTTCATCTTATCTTCTTGCATTCTTAGCATAGCTTTTATTGTTGTTTTAATGTTAATCATGCAAATCTAATCTTAGAGCACATTTCAATTGGTGTTTTAAAATCAATCTTACACACTCAATTTAAGGCTTCTAAAATGAATCCTAATTAGTCTTGGATGAACAACAAACTGCATTTGCATTTAGATTAATCATTTATTTGCATTATCATAGCTTTTAAAATCCTTCATTTAGGTCTTCGGTGTAGTCACTGAGCTTGCAATGACCTGAGAGCAAGCTCATACTCCTGCCTTCTAGAAGGCAACAAGTCGATTCTTTCATACATGCAGGATGAATGAATCCATATTCATTCCTGTATACAACTGAAGAGCAATGGCCATGTTGAAGTGTTCTTCTAAGTAGAGGCCACTTTTAGCACGCACAAAGATTAGTTGTATAGATTGATTTGAATTATAAGTCAAGTGGAAGCCTGTGAAGTGATAGTCTCACTTTATTAAAAGAAAGTTTTTAAAACTGTCTCCGATCGTACGTAGGATTGAAACTTTTCTGACTCTATAGCCCAAGTATTTAGAAGGCACTAATCTAATCATTATTTAGAAATTTTCATTTGGTTCATACTTTGTAGTTTGTAGATTATTTAATCATTATAACAAAAGCATTACTTTTCAGTCCTTAGTATAATCCATTTTAGTCAAGCTTTATAGATTATAAATTATCAAAGAGATTTGTTTCTTTCCTCTAAGGATCATTCACCACCTTTGGAAGAACTTTGTTTTGTGTACACAGTTATGCGACATAGAGAATTTGATTGTTTAAGGTTAATTTAGGCCTACTAGTCTTGGCTTGATTAAGCCAAAATTGAAGAGGTCTCAAGTGGTGCATCACCATTATATCTATCAGTTGGCCAAAATTGAATCCATAATTTTTGGGCACCAATACTATCCAACCCATGTATGTGCAGAATAAGCTGATGCGAGATTATGGACAGTAAAAATAATTAGTTTTGAGTCTCCATCTGAGATCGCTTGGTTATACACACTATACTGAATGATCGCCAGAAAATTGAATTACTAGATCATTACAAACTTATAATTTCATTGGGAAATGTGTCAATATATGAATGAGGAAGTATAAGCTCATTTACTTAAACATTTATAATCATCTTTTGAGTAGAGCTGAAGGAGACTAGAGGAACAAGTAAAGAAGCTAGAGAATTTCTAGGATTGCTAAGTGTACACACCTTGATTCATCAAGTAGAAGATATTTTGATCTTTTGTGAGCTTTATCTTTTATGGATACTCCATTGATATTTTATGTTAGTGAGAGGCCAAGGTACAAGTTTAAGAAACACCCCTACAAGTTCATAGAAGATGACCCTAAAGGCGTGTTTTTGCAAACACCCTACAACATGCTTCATGTGGAAGATATTACAGAATACATACACCACAAGTATGATTCGTTAGGAGACTTTGAAATATTCAAAGAGATGAAAGACATGGTAAAGGATGATGGAAAATGGAAGGATAAGTTTGTTCATTTATAGAACCTGAGCATCATGCGAATGACAGAGCTCTTCGAGTTTGATGAGAAAAAATGGATTAAGATTTCTCTTAGCAAAGTTCATGACCAGTTTCTATGGATAGGTGAGAAACTTGTTAAGATTTCTAGTGAGTTGATTCATGATGTGACTGGTTTGGATAATAATAATAGCACTATCCCTATTGTGGAGAAGAACAAAAAGAAATAAGTTTAAACCCTAACACATTCTAATTCAATTTATGTGGGAGTTATTTTTTATTAAGGTAACAACAAGTTTTTAAGGGGGCCCCGAAACCCTTTAACAAAGAAAGAAAAGATAGGCAACTAGGACCAACAAAACAACATTCTGTCCCAACAGTAAAAAAAAACCCAAAAAGGGGCTCAACCCCTTATTACATAGTTAAGAACATGATAAAGAAAAAAGCTACCAAAAGCTACTATGATAAACTTCCAGCAAAAAAGGAATGAAGAAACTCCCAGTAAAAACAACAGACCAACAAAGCCGGATCACTTCTCAGTTGCATCCATCTGGTTTTCCATTATTTGAATCTCTTCCATCTGATATTCCATATTCTGAATTGAGTCCCTCAGATTAGTAATGTCTTTTCTTTGGACCTTAGTTTTCTTTTTGGTACTTGATCTGGTTCTGGTCCCCGAGCCTGAAGTAGGTGTATCCTAATTTCCATCTTCCTCCTGTTGAAGACAATTATTCAATTGTGTATTGTCATTGATGTTACACATGTATTTACACTTATGTAGTGATGTTACACAAATTTCTACATTCAGACTGAGCACAATTGGTGAATAGAAAGAGTTTTTAAGTGTTAACCGAGTCACTCAGGCATTTCAGTCATGGTCAGGCATCAAAGAAACTTAGTGTTAACCAATTTGATTATTCAGTGTCAGCTGACTAATAATGGTTCACATTCTATAATTAATTGGTTATATGAGGCCAACTAAATTATGATTTATTACTTATTTAGAAGTATATTCAAGCTGACTTGACAGGGCTTATCATATATATGAAAGGTCAAGTTTGAATTGAATGTATGCAAGTGTGAAAAAGTGGAAGAGAAGTAGAAGTGTGGAATTTTGTGATATGAAGAGTGAAGGAAAAATAAGATGGGATTATGGTTGAGTACAAAAAACTCAGAGTTGCAATAGAATATTTGATCAGAAAGGATTCAGTTATAATCAAAACATAGATTTGAATCAGCAAAGACAGTTGCTTACACATACAGGTCAATTCATTATTACTTTCTAACAATTGTAGCAGTGATCTCAAATCTCTTAACAAAGTAGACTTAACAGTCTTTTCGTAAATCCTCTCACAAGGTAGCATTTCTATGTTGAAGTGTTGAAGACCTCTAACAAGGCCAATCCTCATAGGGTGATTTAAATCCTTTAACAGGGTCACACCTAATAGTGTGTTTTGTAACCTTTAACAGGACTGGCTCCTAATAGGGCTCACTTCATAAGAGTGAAAAACAGTAACTAGTTACATTGGTGGTTTTTCCCATATTGGGTTTTCACGTTAAATCTTGGTGTCACCTGTGTATATATATTTTTTTTCATGCTTTATGTTTTTGCACTTAATCACTAAAGTATAAATTCATTGGATATCATAAATATTGCTTTAACATCTCAGTTATAAAAGAATATCTTAATTAATCGAGTAACAGTGTTATATTGTTTAAAGCATGTAAGGGACAAGGGAATTTTTTTAGAGTAATTGATTCACCCCTCCCCTCTCAATTACTTATCTCATTTCCAACAACTAGTATGAGAGATGCAAGTGCTTTAAGAGAAGGTTTCAAGGCCTAAGCTAAAGATCAAAGATGTCTTATATAAGGGAGATCCCAAAACTAAACAAAGACAACTTCCTTGCGTGGCAAGAGCTGATGAAACTACATCTATCTACCATTGGAGATGGTGGTTTACAATTTTTGGATAGCAAATATGTGGAACCAACAAGGACTATTACTATGGAACAGATGATGAAACAGAAGCTTCATAACATAATGATGATTGATATATCTTGTTCACTCAGCTACTCAAAATTTGATGAAGTCAAGCACTGCCCTACAACCTAAGATATGTGGAGAAAATTATAGGACATTCATGGAGGAGATGAAAATGTAAAGCGAGCCAAAGTAGAAAGTCTTAGAGGAAAATTTGACCAAATGAAAATGAAAGAAGGAGAAGACATTACAAGATAAAGTGAGACAATCAAGAAAATTGTGAGTATCATCAGAGCTGTAGGTGGAATAATTGAAGAGAGAACACTGGTCAGCAAGGTATTAAGAACTTTACTTCCTATCTATGTTATTAGAGTTTCTGCTATTCAAGAGATGAGGTGCAATAAGGATATAAATCTGGATACATTAGTCGGAAGGCTTACAACTTTTGAGCTGGACAACTTTGACAATTATTCTCCTAGCTCCAACAATCTTGATTCTGCATTCAAAGCTAAATAAAACCTTGGTAAGAAGGACAGATAATCAAAAGGGAAGTAGATTTAAAGTGATAGTGATGATGAATCTAATGATGCAGATCTAGATATCATTAAAGCATTACTTGCAAGGAGAGCTGCCAAAGGTAAATACAAAGGTAAAATGTCATTGATTTGTTTCTCTTGCAATGAGGTTGGTCACAGTGTTGCCAAGTGTCTGAACAAAGAAGACAAAGATGAAATAAAGTTCAACAAGTACAAAGGAAAGAAAGATTTCAAGAATTACAAGAGCTACAAGGACAAAGGTAAGAAGTCTTGTTATATTGCTAAGGATTGTGACAGTGATGAAGAAGAAGATGAAATGGTTTATATTTCCATAAAGGATGAGTAAGATGAAGAAGATGAAAAGACAACACTTTTCTCACATATCAGTAAAAATGACACATGGATAATTGATAGTGATTGTTCTCATCACATGACTGGTGATAAGACAAAATTTGAACATCTTGAACGCTATGTCGGTGGGAGTGTCAGTTTTGGGAATGATGAACCCTTCTATGTGAAAGGAAAAGGTTGCATTACTCTAACAAAAGGAATCAAATGTGATAATTCTTATTAGGTTTAAGGACTAAGGATAAATATACTCAGTGTAGCAGAGCTGAACAACATTGGCTTCAAGGTAGAATTCATGAATGGTAAGGCCAAGCTCCTGGATGGTAAAGGGAACCTAGTTGGAACTGGCAAGAAAACAAAAGGTAATCTATTCTAACTTGATCTCACTGAAGGCTCATGCTTCATTGCACAAGTAGAAGAAAGTTGGATATGGTATAAAAGGTTGTGTCGTGTAAATTTTGATAATCTGGTAAACATAAGCAAGAACAAGAGAGTTAGAGGTATTCCTATTTTGAAGAAACCTAAGTTAGCAACATGCAAATAATGTCAAATTAGAAAGACAAGCAAGACAAGTTTCAAAAGAAAGAATTACAATACTGATGAAATCTTGGAATTGGTACACACTGACCTTTGTGGACCAATTGGAAAAACAAGCTATACTGGAGAGAAATATTGTATTATGTTTTTTGATGATCATTCCAGAATGATGACTATCATGTTTCTCAAAGAAAAATCAGAAGCTTTTCAGAAATTCAAATGGTATCTTGCAAGAGTTGAAAAGGAAATAGGAAAGAAGCTAAAATGCCTAAGATCCGATGGAGGAGGAGAATTCATTTCTAATGAGTTTAATGAATTCTATAATGAAAGAGGAATCAAAAGATAGGTATTTGCCCCTGGTACACCACAACAAAATGGAATAGAGGAAAGAAGAAACAAATCCATTATGGATTGTGCCAGAACCCTAATGATTGAAAAGAATATTGCTGCCAAATACTGGAAGGAGGCCATCAGCACTACAATGTTCACCTTGAACCAAGTTCAATTGAAGTAGGGTAGTAACCAAACACCTTTTGAATTATGGTATGGCTATAAACCTAATGTTCATTATTTCAAAGTATTTATAAGTAAATGTTACATCTTGAAGGAAGCAAGAAATGGAAAACTAGATGCAAAAGTGATGAAGGAATATTCCTAGGTTACTCATGTAAAAGAAAAGCATACAAATTTTTGAATCTTACTACTCATAAAGTCATAGAAAGTGTACATGTCAAGATTGATGAGTTTGTAGAAATATATGAAGAATAGAGCAGTAAAGAGCCTGAAGACTATAGGAAATTTTTGTATCATGAATCTGATACTATGACTATGAATCAAGCAATGATGATTGGACAACCAGATTGTCAACCACTGAATATACTAACACAAACTATGCAACCCGAGCTATTGGTAGAAGAGACTGAGTCATAGACAGAGGGAACTGAGTCTCAGATAGAGGAACCCAAGTCACAGATAAAGGGACCCAAGTCATAGATAGTGGAACCTAAGCATCAGATAGAAGAATAGGAAAGAATGTTTGAGAATGATAGACCTAGTGGATTAAGTGTAGAATCAAGACTGCAGGATCCAGTACTTTCTAGATATGTTAGAAGGCATCATGCACATTAGAAAATAGTTGGAGACTAGACAAAAGGTGTAATGACAAGGAAAAAAATCAAAGGTACATGTTTACTAAGTGAATTTGAACCTAGAATTATTAAAGATGCATTGAATGAAGAAAGTTGGATAGAGGCAATGAATGAATAAATTGAGCAGATTGAGAAGAAAAAACTTGGACTCTTGTGCCTAGGCCAAAGGACAAGAATGTGATTGGAACCAAGTGGGTTTTTAGAAATAAGATGAATGGAAATGGTGAAGTTTCTAGAAACAAGGCTAGACTAGTTTGTAAAGGATATGCTCAAGAAGAGGGTATTGATTATGGAGAAACTTTTTCTCTTGTTGCAAGACTTGAAGGAGTCAGAACTCTTTTGGCATATGCTACACATAAATGATACAAAGTATATCGAATGGATGTTAAGTCTGCATTTCTAAATGGAATCCTAAAAGAAGAAGTCTACATTGAAAAAACTAAAGGATTCATTGACACTAGAAGAAGGAATATGGTTTGCAAGCTACACAAAGCATTGTATAGACTAAAGAAAGCGCCCAGAGCTGGGTATGAAAGACTGCATGGTTACCTAGTAAATATTGGATTTCAAAGAACCAATGATAATAGTAGCATGTACATCAAAGAAGGACCACAGAACAAAATATTGTTAGCAGAGATATTTTTTGATGACATATTATTCACTGGATATGATGACTTATGCAAAGCATTCTCTACAGCTATGAGTAAAGAATTTGAGATGTCTATGTTTGGTGAGATAAAATTATTTGTTGGATTCCAAGTTCATCAAATGAAGGATGGTATCTACATTACTCAATCAAAATATATCAAGGAGATACTCAAGAAATTTGGAATGGAAAATTCCAAACCTATTGGAACACCCATGTGTACTAGACAAAAATTATCTAAAGATGATGATTCAAAGGAGGTAGATCAGACAAACTATAGATCCATGATTGGAAAATTGCAATATGTTGTTCACGCCAGACCTAATATTGTATTAGCAGTTGGTATTGTTGCAATATTTTCAGCTAATCCTAGAGACAATCACCTAATTGCAATCAAAAGAATTTTGAGATATCTCAAGGGTACTGAAGACTATGGTTTATGGTATAAGAAAGGTGGGAACTTTGATTTGAAGACATTCACTGATGTTGATTGGGATGGAAGTGTTTATGATAGGAAAAGCACCAGTGGTGGAGCTTTCTTTCTTGGAAAGAGGTTAGTATCTTGGACTAGCAAGAAATAGAATTGTATCTCTCAGTCTACAGCCAAGGTAGAATATGTTGTTGCTGCAGTGAACTGTTCAAACATCATGTGGTTCAAGAAGTTGTTGTCAGGAATCAAGGAAGAAGTGAAAGAACCAATTATTATCTACTGTGACAACACCAGTGCCATTAACATTTCAAAGAATCTAGTGATGCACACAAAAAACAAGCATATAGAAATAAAGTATCATTTCCTGAGGGAATTAGTACAGAATAAAGAAGTAAGGTTGGAATATGTGAGTACTAAAGAAAAAATTGCAAACATATTCACCAAACCTTTACCTAAGGATGCATTTTTGTATCTTAGAGGAAAGCTAGGGGTGCTTCCCCTAACTGGAGCTCACTAAAATATAGTTTAGTGATGCATCAAACTGAGCCACAGTGAAAATCTATCAGTTGATGCAAGTACATTAGAGCCCATTGCAAATGAATTAGTACACTTAGGTACATTAGAACTTTAAAGAGAAATATTATTAACTATTGGTATTGATACTTAGTATTTATGAAGATAGATTCTTTGGCATCTATTATCAAAGAGGAAGATTTTTCTATAATACACAAGAAATTACTTAAGGGAGAGTTCGTAATAGAAAGAGGAAGAGTTTGATGTCAGAGGGAGAAATCTTATCAAGAGACAGAGTTTGATGAAACAGGGAGTTTTTGGATGAGAATCAAAATGAAGCTAAAGACATTAAAGAAAGTTTTTTATTGCTCTACAATTATTTGTATTATGACATGTTGTGTTGTGTTGTCTGACTTTCAGTCACCCTTTTTTTTTTGGCATTATTAGAGTCATATGGTCATGTCAAGTCAGTCTGGTTATGTTTAGGTCTAAGTCTTCCCAAGGATAGGAAGTCTTTGCCATGTTTCCCTGCCATTGCCTTCTTGCTTCATGTTGGGTGGGTTGCTTTCAAAGTCTCTTCATTCTGGGTAGGTTGTAGATCCCAACCCGAAAAAGATAATATGCTCCTATTGATGATCTTTTTTAGCAGATGGAATGATGTTTGGGAGTCATAAGTTTCAGAAATTCAACAGAACCAGAGAAGATTCTTCATATGGATGATACATTGACAAGGCCAGCATTGAAATATTCAGATTTTACTCCATAAGACAGTGTTTAGAGGATCTCAAGACATTGTCCTAAAAGATTG
>MU227345.1:723894-735114 GCA_018584345.1 Thuja plicata
TATGCATTCTTAGAATAGATAGGTTTAGTTAGAAGGTAGTCTTTCTGATGATCTATAATCAGAATTCTATTGAAGGTTGTAGATTATCTTCACATTATCCTTGCCTGAATTGTTTGTGTCTACAAGCGATTTGGTTAAAACTCATAAGGAATAAACCTGGTGATCAGAAACAAATTCATTGAATATCATACACAATCAGGGAGCTGTACCTATCAATTCAGAGGGTAGTGATAGATAACATACACTGACCCATTTGTTGGTGACATCCTTTTTTTCTCTCACCTTGGGTGCTAAAAGAGTCAGAGATTACAAATCTAACGGGAGGACAAACTGTTAACCAACATGTTGCCATCAATGCCAAAGAGGGAGATTGTTGAAGACAATTATTCAATTGTGTATTGACATTGATGTTACACATGTATTTACACTTATGTAGTGATGTTACACAAATTTCTACATTCATACCAAGCACATTTGGTGAATAGAAAGAGTTTTTTAGTGTTGACCGAGTCACTCAGGCATTTCAGTCATGGTCAGGCATCAAAGAAACTCAGTGTTAACTGAGTTGATTATTCAGTGTCAGCCAACTAATAGTGGTTTACATTCTATACTTAATTAGTTATATGAGGCCAACTGAATTATGATTTATTACTTATTTAGAAGTATATTCAAGCTGACTTGATGAGGCTTGTCATATATATGAAAGGTTGAGTTTGGATTGAATGTGTGCAAGTGTAAAAAAGTGGAAGAGAAGCAGAAGTGTGGAATTCTGTGATATGAAGAGTGAAGGAAAAATAAGATTGGATTCTGATTGAGTATAGAACACTTGGAGCTGCAATAGAATATTTGATCAACAAGGATCCAGCTATAATCATAACAGAGATTTGAATCAACAAAGATAGTTTCTTACACATATAGACCAATTCATTGTTACTTTCAAACAATTGTAGCAGTGATCTCAAATCTCTTAACAAAGTGGACTTGACAGTCTTTTTGTAAATCCTCTCACAAGGTAGAAAGTGTTGAAGACCTCTAAAAAGGCCACTCCTCATAGGGTGATTTAAATCCTTTAACAAGGTCATACCTAACTGTGTGTTTTGTAACCTTTAATAGGGCTGGCTCCTAACATGGCTCACTTCATAAAAGTGAAAAATAGTAACTAGTTACATTGGTGGTTTTTCCTATATTGGGTTTCCACATTAAATCTTGGTGTCACCTATGTATATGTTATTTGTTTCATGCTTTATGTTTCTGCACTTAATCACTAAAGTATAATTGCATTGGATATCATAAAGATTGCTTTAACACCCGAGTTACTGAATAATATCTTAATTAACCGAGTAACAATGTTATATTGTTTAAGACATCTAAGGGACAAGGGATTTGTTTTGGAGTAATTGATTCAACCCTCCCCTCTCAGTTACTTATCTCATTTCCAACACCTCCTACTTAGCTCTTTCATTATAATTCCCTTCTAGCAGGGCATGAAGCACTTTCAAATTATCAACTAAAGATTGCATTCCTGATTTGATTATCATAGTCACCTTCCTGAGCATGATATTGTTGTTAGTTCTATCAGTGATATTTTTCATTTTTTTTTCAATCATTGCACTTATCTTTTCTTCCAGAGTATTATTGTCATTTTTAACCTTTTGAAAAACATCCTTCCCTTGCTGATACATGGTCACATTATTTCTCATCTTGTCCACAGTTTCTTCCAGCAGAGAGTTTATATCTTCAATGTTCTTGAAATTGGCCTGAAGCTCCTTAATGTCATCATGAATCCATTTATTGATGTTGTAACTGTACATAGCCTTATTTCTAGCCACTTGGAAGTGAGTGATATTAACTTCTCTTTTCACTTTGAAGTCTTTGTCCCATAGCTCTTCTTCCATTCTCTTCTATTTCTAATTATTATTCTCCTCATTATTAGCCTTGGGACTCTCAGGTGGAGTAGGGTTGTTTTTGCTGATATTATGCTCTCTCTAGGTTTCCTCCTCAAGGTCAATATATATTTTATCATTGTAGACCTTCTCATCTTCCTCACCCACTGCCACTTTCTCCTCATTATTCCCATTCTTTCCTTTATCAGGTTGGTTTTTCCCTTGGTCATCAGTCTCCAGATTAATCCTATTCTCCAGATTATCAGGTGTTTCATCTTTTCTCTTATTGTGCTCCTCCCCATCTTCCTCCTAGTAATCAATGTAGTTATCCACTAAATTATCATTTTTTTCCAGAATCTCATCTAGGGTCTTATCTTGGGTATCCTCTTTATCCCCCTTCTCATCCTTTTTATCAGTAATGGTAGGGATTTCTATTTCAGTCTCCTCTCTATTGCTATGCTCCCCCATGTATCCCTCTTCCTCAAAAGATTCATTATACTGGTCATCATCATCCGTCTTCATACCTTCAATGTCATCATAGATTGACAGAGTGATATTAGCTTCAACAGGGCCCTTGTAGGTTTTTTTGTTGGAAGCTTTACTGGTATTCTTGCCAAAGGAAATTTCAATACTTTTGCATTTTACATTGTCAACCTTCTTCAAAATTGGCTCGGGAATGTTCTTCTTGACATAATCCACAATCAAAAGAATTAACCCCTCATACAAGATAGGGGAGGATTTAACCCTATGATCTAGAATGCTCTGTTTAAGTGAACTTAATAGATAGTAACGGAAGGAAACCTTAATATCGTCTCTAGACTGATTTACAAGAACAAAGTGATAGTTATAGACCTTAGAATACCTACCATCAAGTGTAAAGTACTCCATGATAGCTCTGATCATGAATTCCCAAATACGCTTAATTTTTGATAGGTTAACATAATCTAGGTTACATTTAATGAGCATGGCCCGCTCCTCATCCGTCTTTGGAAAAGTCTTGTAGGCTTTGTTTCCCTCTTTTTTGTCTTTTGAGAACTGCATTCCCTCCAAAGGGAGACCAGTGATTTCCGCAAGGTGATCTAACAAGAGGGTAAAAGATTTTCCCAGAATGTTCACTTTCTTGTTCTCCCAGCCATTAGCAAACTCCTTTGTTATCTCCTTATTGTTTCCATGAAGACTTTTAGGTATTTGTGCACTTTCCCCTTTTTGAGCTTTCTCTAGACATCCTTCTCATTCCTCCATTTGCAAACCTTGGGTTCTTCTCTTTTTAGGTCACCACCCATTTTTCCGTTCTCCTTCTTGTTGTTTTTCTCACTGTTATCTTCAAATCCTTTGCAAAATTCAGCACAGTGTAAAGATGCAAGATACCCAGCTTTCTTTTGATGTCTCTGAGAGAATGCAACAGCATAAGGTTATAATTATTATGACACTTCACAGGGCATATCATCAGTGTCATACCACAAATCCATATCCCATTAATTGGTATGATTAATATCATTAATAATACCCACCTTATGGTTAATTCTATCATGATTGAGTAATAAATTAATATCATCATTGATCTTGATAGTACTATGCCACTTGTGAATGATGTCATTTTTTATGCCAATGTTAGCAAGTCCATCCACCAATTGGTTGGTTTCTCAAAAATTGTGGGTAACATGAAAGGATGTGATTTTTGAAGCCACCACCTTAATTTTTTCAATAATTTTCTCAATAGTCCAAGATGCTTTACTAATGCCTTTACTGTTATTGATGATATTGAGTGAATCTCCCTCCAGTCATACTTTCTTATATTCCAGCTCTTCTGCCAGCAGGATAAAATTAAGGGTCGTCATGGCTTTAGACCTATGATTAGATTGAATTCTGAAAGGAGCCTCTATGGCACCAATACAAGTACCATTTCTATCTCTTATTATACCACCTCCTCCAGCATTACCTGGATTTCCTTTAGTTGCCCCATTAAAATTGGCTTTGACCCAATCCTCAGTAGGAGAAGTCTAGGTAGCCATGTCTCTTTGAGGCTTGAGATTGTGGGTATAAGTATTGAAATGCCAATCACCATTCATAATATTATCCTTAGAATCTATTTTTTTAATTGAAGAAATAAATTTTTCTTCCAGCGCTCTACAAATTTGATTGCCAACAGCCTCAGGGAGAGAATTTTTCTCCTTTAATATTCTATTATTTCTCTCTTTCCAGATATGCCAGCATAAATGAGGAGGAATAAGATACCAAAAATATTTATCAATTGAGTTCTATGAAGGACAACACCAATGGGTGACAAAATCCTGCCAAAACCAAGGGAAGAACCAACACAGATTCCATTTCCTAAAGATAATTTCCCAAACCTTATAGGTAAAAGAGAAATGGAGCATAAGATGATCACAAGATTCAAAGTGATCCAGACAAAGAATACATCTATTCAAAATGTAGAAACCCCTTTTAGTTAAGTTATCAAGGGTTAGTGGTTTATTTTGAATTAAGAGCCAGAAAAAAAAATTAATTTTGGGAGTGAGGTGCTTATACCAAACATAGGACCAAAGAGGTCTCTCCTCTTTTTCAGTAAAGAGATTGATAGTAGAAGCCACGATGTACTTTCCATCTAGTCTTGAATCCCACACCATAGAGTCCTAGATATTGTCTTTGATGTGTCAAGTCTGCAACTCATGCTGGATGGGAATGAATCTTCTATCCTCTTCTCCCAGGTTCCTCTAGTTGTTTTCCTACCAGTAGTCTTTAGCTTTTGTTCCTATGGTTTATTTGCACCTATCAATAGCATTTTTCCACTATTGATTATTGGAAAGGGGTACATTATGGATCGAGTCATCATCCCAAAAATCAATTCTCTTGCCATCCCCTAGCTTCCATCTCTTTCCCTTAATGATAAGATCTTTTGTCAAACTTATACTATTCCAGATGTGGGATCCCTTTATGCTAACATCTTCAGTAATATAATCCTCCAAGGAGTTATGGTTAATGAGGTATTTGTTTTTGATGATACCGTTCCATTCTTTATGATCACCAAAAATTCTCCAAAGTTGTTCAGCCAAAAGGGCCTTATTGACATTTTTAATGGTTCTCAATTCCAGACCTCCCAACTTCTTAGGTTTTCAAACTTTATCCCAAGCCACAAGGCTAAGTCTCTTCTTCTCTTCAACCCCCGACTAGAGAAATATTTTTTGGATCTTCTCAATTTTAGTAGAAATTTTATGAGGGATTTTGAAAATAATCATAGCGTAAACAGAGAGGTTTTGAAGAGTCTATTTTGATGACATATAACTGATTGAATGTTTAAAGATGTTAAGTTGATCACCAAAATGTAGAAAGATAATGCAAGCCACTAAATCAGTTAATGGATTATATTGTCATTGATGTCAACTTTATATAATTTGATCGGTTATATTCAAGGTGTCAAAGACTTCAGAGAATCAAAGAGATAAAGATTATGCTTTTAGCAATGCTTAAAAGATCATCATTCACTATGTGACTACAAACACCGACGGTTAGTGGAACCCGATGGATAGAGAAACCTAAGAGAAAAGTCACAGTGATGCCTGAGAAAGAAACTCGACAAGAATTACTGATGAGCAGCATCACAAGCATAACCAATGGCCAGAATTACAGTGTTACCCGATGGACAGACAACCTCGACGGAGAATCCCAAGGAGAACTGAAGTGTTAACCGAAGCTATCAAAGAGTTAAAACACCAAAATTAACTAAAGTTCAGAAATGGCAACATATTTAGTTGGCAGAGCTAAAGATAGACTTAACTGGTTGTTAGCATTTTTTTCAATGACAAGTTAAAGCCAGAGATAAGTAAAATATTTAAATTTGTTTTTTCCAGTTGTCATAAAGAAATCTATGGGATAAAACTTAAGTAAAACTTTAAAACAAGATTGGCTAAAATTGTGGATCACACCAAGAATAAGAAAATCAAGAAGTAATAAATGGTGATATCATGTCTATAAAGAGATAATCTAATTAATTATGAATTAGGGGAGTGAATAGAAAAGAGAAAGAAGATGTTGAAGAGACAATGACGAAGAACAACTTCATACAGTCCTGATCAATGAAGCTGAGGAAAGAGCTAAATATTTCTGCAGATACCAAGCAACAGAGAAACATAGCATCACCAAGCAGAAAGAAGTGGAGCAAAGGTATTGAAAATATACATTGATCAGAAAGGTATTATGAGCTTACAATAGATCTGAAAATCTGCAAGTCTAAGTTGTATGTGTGAATAGATCATTTACTGTTTCAGTTTAACCATTGATTCAGAAAGTCTCTTAACTAATCAAGACATAACAATCCTTTCTATATTGAGATACATCCCAAGGAGTATCAAAAAGTTTGATCACAAAGATAGCAAGAGATGCAAGATACCATTTGACAAATTATAGTGGGTTTGGTCATAGAAGGTAGCATAGAGATGTCTGATATCAAGTGAAAAACTATTCTATTTAAATCCTCTAACAAGGTCACACCTAACAGTGTGTTTGTAACCTTTAACAGGGTTGGATCTTCACCAAGATCACTTCAGAAGAGTGAAAATTTTGGGTTACTGGTCCCAAGTGGTTTCTCCCTTAACAAGGTTTCCATGTTAAAAATCTATGTGTCAATGTGTTTATGAGTCATTACTTTAGTGTTTTTCATTACACATAACTAATCTGGATTGATCGGTATACACTAAGAAATTTACTATTTTTTAGTAAATGAAAGACTGCTAATCGGTAAACAATAAGAAAAAGGTTTAACAGTGAACTCCGATCAATAGTTATTTGTTAAATTATTTGAAGGCATGCATCTTGTAGGATTGAAGATAACTAGAGGCTTAATATTGTGGTACTAATTTTTTGGGTTGATTTATTGGAATATTTTTGAGGCCATTGATGCACCCCCCCACTCTCAGTTATTCTAACAATTGGTATAATATCTTGTGTGCTTAGCAAGGGAGTTTAACAGCTCAAACAAAAGATCATAAGATGAACAAGCGAGATGTGCCCAAGTTGAATAAAGACAACTTTGCATCATGGAAAAGCAGAATAAGAATCCACCTGTCATCTATTGGTAATAATGTTACTCAACACCTTGATACTGAATATGTGTTTCCTACTGGACCTCACACTCTTGATCAATTGAGAGAAAAGCATGAGCATAATTGTATGATGATAGAGCTTGCTTCCTCACTCTCTGATGTTGAGTTTAAGGATGTCAAAACCTGCACCTCTGCAAAGCAAATGTGGGATAAATTGAAGCGGGTACATGGAGGACATGTTATTATACTAAAATACAAGGCAAAAATACTAAGAGGTAGGTTTGATGACCTAAGAATGAAAGAATGAGAAAATATCACTCAATATAGTTGCAGAATCAAAGAGGTGGTCAATTCTATCCAAGGAGTTGGAGGTGTACTTGAAGAAGAGATAGTGGTAAGTAAAATCCTAAGAACCTTACTTCCTGTATATGCTATTAGAGTATCTTCTATACAAGAATTGACAGAAGTTGCAAATAGTATTCTTACTCTAGATAGTCTGATTGGTAGACTGATTTTATTTGAGATGAATAAATTTGATAATAGTGTCTTACCATCTATAGATTTTGCATTCAAATCTTCTTTGAAAATTAGTAATTCAAGTCATAGACACACTATTAGAAATGATAGTGAAAGTGATAATGAGGATCAAGGACTTGATGACATTGAAGCACTAATGGAAAGAAGATTGCAGAGAGCCAAAGGTAGATACAAAGGTAAATTACTACTTGTATGTTTTAATTGTAAAGAGGTTTGACACTTTTCTACAAGATGTCCTAACAGAAGAAAAGATGACAGAAGTAATGATAAAACATATGAAAAGAAGTTTGACCGAGGTGATAACAGAGATTACTGAAGAAACTAACAATCTAATAGAAGAGATACCCGATACTACAAGGACAAAGGAAAGAAATATTGTTACCTCGCTGAGAATAGAGATGATGATACTGACACTGATTCTGAAGAAGACATTGAGATGGTATTTGTAGCCATGAAGGATGATTCAGATGAAGAAGAAGAAAGGTATGTAGAGACTCCACTCATATCTAATTTTGGTAAGAATGATGTCTGGATTATAGATAGTGGTTTCACTCACCACATGACTAGTGATAAATAAAAGTTTGAAACTTTTGAATACTATAATGGTGGATCAGTGAGAATGGGTAATGACACACCTTGTCCAATTGAAGGTAAAGGACCATAATGTTGAATAACCTAATCAAATGTCAAAATTCTTACTGGGTAAAATGACAAAATTACAATCTATTGAGTGTTTCATAGCTGAATAATATAGGTCACCAAGTAGCATTTGAGAATAAGAAGGAAAAGATCTTCAATGAATCAGGAAGGTTGATCGGAACTGGTGAACAGACAAAAGGTAACCTTTTCTATCTTGATGGAATTAACACCACTTGTTTGATGGATATAAATGAAGACATATGGTTTTGGCATAAGAGATTGTGTCATGTGAATTTTGAAAAAATGATAAAGATAAGCAATAAAAGGAAATTCAGAGGCTTACCGAGCATGTCAAAGCCCAAACACATCATGTACAAGAATTGTCAAAAAGGTAAAATGACAAAGTCTAGTTTCAAGAGTAAAGACCATACATCTAATGCAATTCTAGAATTATTCCATACTGATTTATGTGGACCCATGAGGACAAAGAGTTAATATGGAGATAGGTATTTCATTCTCTTTGTAGATGATTATTCTAGAATGATGACAGTCATGTTCTTAAAAGATAAATCAGAAGCATTCAAGATGTTTAAATGTTATAAGGCTGTGGTAGAAAAACAAAGTGGTAAGGAATTGAAATGCTTAAGATCACATAGAGGAGGGGAATTTATTTTGGATGAATTCACTAACTATTGAAATGAGCATGGAATTAAAAGATAGGTTTCTGCACCAAGAACACCACAGCAAAATGGAATTGATGAAAGGAGAAACAAATCCATTGTTGATTGTACAAGAACACTAATGATTGAGAAAATCATCACTCAAACTTTCAGGAGAGAAGCTGTCAGTATTGTTGTCTACACATTGAAAAGAGTACAATTGAAGGACACAAAAAGACACCCTATGAGCTTTGGTATGGTTAAACACCCAATGTAAGTTACTTCAAAACTTTTGGTAGTCAATGTTATACTTTTAAAGATGAGAGAAATGGAAATATTGACTCCAAAATGTTGGATGATATCATTTTTGGGTATTGATCATGCTGTTGATATTCATGTTTTGTCACTGATGTCAACAAATATTTCTTTGGAGAGGAGAGACTAGTTACCTGATTGGAAAAAGTGTATGGAAACTATACAGATGATTCAGAATGATCGAAGTTGGATTTATGCAGAAGGATATGTGTTGACCTTATTCCTAAGGTCGCTTGGCTTTATGTTGCATATTCCAGATGTTACAATTGATTTGGTGAAGACTAGTTTCTAGACTGTAACTGTGATTCTGGACAGAGCAGGTCTCTGTGTTTTGGGTATATCTTTCTGGTGAAAATATTTTAGGTGATGTGAGCTTACTAGTAAATAGCTGACATATGTTGGAATAATGGGTTGAGTTTGATTGGTGTTTAATGAATAGTGACATCAGTTGTGGCGTGTATTATGAAGAAGACCAAATTGTTGGACGACTTCATATGTGTAGCATGTAAAATAAATTGCGAGTGTGAATTATGGATCTAGAAGCATAAGTGATAGATTATATTTTATGTTTACTTGTTATAGGTACCATGTGTATCTTAGAAAGGGGTTAAACAATTATTTGTATATTGGAAATCCTTAATTGGCTGACCTAATTAATTATTTGTGTATTAGGAAAGCTTAACTGTCTGACCTAATGATTTATTGTCAGAGGCTATATATGAAGTGAACTTTTCTTTTGAAAAGATGTGACAGAGATTGAAAAGAAGAGAAGTGAAATTTGTGAATCTTTTTTGAATACTGAATGTAGAGCAGAGTTCATAAGAAGGGTACTTCATTGGAACTGATCAAGAAAACATAGTTGCTATCAGACAGTTCACTAGATTGTGTATTTTCTATATACACTTGGTCAGATTGTGAATCCTTCAGGGTGGCTTTAACCTTCTTTTGGTAGTGTGGCTTGGCAGTGAGCCTACTATTTCTCTTGACTCCCAATAGGGTTTGTCTCCTAACAAGGACTATGTACTATAATGTTGTAACAAGCTCCTAACAGGGATAAATCTTTTAACATGGATACTATACTATTAGTACATTATTTGTGGGTGTTAATTCCCAATGGGATTTTACCTTTAATAGGGTTTCCTTGACAATAAATATTGTGTTATGGTGTTGGCATTTAATGTGTTATCATTTACATTTGCAGATTTGGTCTATAAAGTTTAATAATCTATATCACAATTGATTCACCCCCCTCTAAGTTGTCTTGTGGACTATTATTCCTAAAAATTGGTATCAGAGCTTGTGGTCCTTAGAGAGAAATTTTAATAGCTTGAGGTGATCCTAAAGATGACTTACTACAGGAAGGATAGTTCAAAGTTTGATCCTGAAAACTTTGACAGTTGGCAGAACAAGATGAGAACACATTTTCTATGTCTGGGAATTGATTACTAGATGATCACAAAGAAAATGAAAAGATAGCGACTGAGGATGAAATAGAGAAGGCTACTGAAGATTACAAGAAGTTATTTTCATGTAAGATGGTTGCAAGAGAATCTTTGATCAAGGAACTTTTAGAAGGAGAATTCACTGAAGTAAAGGACTTGGATTCTACACATGAGATCTGGACAAGATTGGAAGCATTACATATTGGAGATAAGTTTCCAAAATAGGGAAAGCTACAAAACTGTAAGACAAAGATGGAATCTCTGAAGATGAGAGAAGATGAGAACATTAGGGCATATGGAAAGAGAATTACTGAAGTGGTTAGTGGCATTTAAAACTCTAAAGGTACTTATAGTGAGGAAGAAGTGATTGTGAAGATACTCATATCTTTGACACCTACATATAGATCCAAAGTGTAAGGCCCACCCCATTTCCACCTTTTCCTTGACACTTCGATGTCGGAGGATTAAGGGGTGTTGTAGTATCTAGATGACTGGTAAATCCCTAATAGAATTGTACCTCAGGATAGACCTATCTATTGTACCTTCATATCAGTACCTATTTTAGTGTCGCAATGACAAAGGTGATATCTCTAGGTTGTTAATTGTGTAAGTGAATCTTGGATGTAGTATGTTACCCTGTGGATCATAGATCCAACTAGACTATTAAGGGTCCATTGAGTACTTTTGTCGAAAGGATTAGATTCAA
>MU227345.1:735214-746678 GCA_018584345.1 Thuja plicata
TAGATAACCTATAAGCTTTTTAGATCGATGATCGACGATATTGATCGAGAAGATGATCAACGATCTTCTTCGATTATATCGATATCATCTAGCATCATATGGTTTCAACATTGTTGAGGTTGATCGCTAGAGTCTTTTGTGACCACGTCGTTGAATCCTCTTTCCCGCAACTTCAACGTGGAAATTTTTCACTTTAAAAAAAATAAAAAAATTTGTTGATTGTGTTTTGACCTGAACTTTTGGGCATCACACAAAGTACAAGCTATAGAGGATATTAAATGTTTGACACTGAACTTTACGTGAGAGATATTGATTGGAAAGCTAACTACATTTGAGTTCGCAGAACTGGGAGACACTTTACCTAAAGTTGAGTCAACATTCAAGGCAACTGTGCACAAGAACAAAAAGACCTTATTTGTAAATGCAAGCACCAACAATAGTGACCTAAGTGAAGAACTTGGAACCTATGCTGATGAATGGGAATAGATACAGGAAGAAGAAAGAAAGCTAGATGAAGTTGTGGCACTAATTGCTAGTTGAGAAAAGAGAGGTAAGGGAAAGTTTGAAGGAAAACTACCTTTGAATATTTTTTCATGTAACAAGATTGGTCATTTTGCATCTAGATGTCCTAGAAGAGTTCCAAATCACAAACCTAATTTTTTCAAGTCTAAATATTCAAAAGGCAAGGAATGTTATTATGCTAGTGAGGGTATATCTAATGATGATGATGGTGACTATGATCAAATCACATTTATTACTATTAAGGATGATGAACCTATGCATGAAGAAAAACCCTTAGTATCCCAAGTTGAAAATAAATATGAATGGGTTATAGACAGTGGTTGTTCACATCATATGACTAGAGATAAAAAAAAATTTGTAAGTTTGAAAATACATGGTGGTGTTGTCAGATTTGGTGACAATACTCCTAATCTTATTATTGGAGTTGGATCTATTTCTTTGGATGGAAAGACTAACACTGACAATGTATTACTTGTTGATGGACTTAAGCATAATCTATTGAGTGTTGGATAGTTAGTAGACAAGGGTTATCAATTGAAATTCATTGATGGGAAATGCTCTATCAGAAGTAAATAAGAAGACTTGATTGCATCTGGTACTAAATCTAGAGGTAGTATATTTGAATTGATCACATCTGAAGCTTCTTGTTTTATTGTGAAGGTTGATGATAATTGGTTATGGCACAAAAGATTGTGTCATGTTAACTTTGATAATATTGTGAAAGAAAGTATGACTAAAGAAGTAACAGCTCTACCTAAAATTGTGAAGCCATCTAACACTATGTGTAGAGAGTGTGTTATGGGGAAACAAACTAGAAGCACCTTCAAAAGAAAAGCTTATTCAACAAAAGGGAAGTTGGATCTGGTGCATACAGATCTGTGCGGTCCTACATGAACAAGATCATACTATGGTGAAAGGTACTTTATACTATTTGTTGATGAATTCTCTAGAATGATGTGGGTTACATACTTAAGAGAGAAATCTGAAGCATTTGACAAATTCAAGTTATTCAAAGCAAAAGTTGAGAATGAATCTGATTTAAAGATAAATTGTTTGAGATCAGATTGAGGAGGAGAGTTTACATCAGAGCTATTTAATACATACTGTGAAGAGCATAGAATATACAGACAGACATCAGCCCCTATAACTCCATAGTAGTATGGGATAGCAGAGAAAAGAAATATAACTATATTAGATGCTGCAAGGACTATGTTGCTAGAAGGAAATGTGTCACATGTTCACTCGAGAGAAGCAGTTGGTACTACTATGTACACACTAAATAGAATTCAGATTAGAGAAGGTACAAGTAAGACTCCTTATGAATTATGGTTTGATCATAAACCTACTGTAAAATATTTTAGAATATTTGGTAGTAAATGTGTTATCAAAAGAGATGATGAGATAAGAAAGTTTGATGCTAGAAGTGATGAAGGAATCTTTCTTGGTTATTCCACTAAGAGTAAAGCATATAAATGTTTCAATATGAGATTGAGAAAGCTAATTGAAAGTGCCAATGTGAGGATAGATGAAAATTTTCAGATTGAGGAAAGGATGTATGATTGTGGTCAGATTACAGAAATGAAAGAGGTTACTACTGAACCTAAAGAATCATTGATGATTGAAAATGAGATTGAAGATGAACAGACTGAAGCTACTGAGACACTGAAGACACCAAGGTATGTTAAATATATCCATCCTAAAGATCAAATTATTGGTGATGCAAGTAAATGTATGATGACTAGACCTAGAGATAGAGATGAGATCTGTTTAATTTCTCAAGTTGAACCAAAGACTATTGATTAAGCATGTAGAGATGAATCTTGGACTAAAGCTATGGAAGAAGAACTTGAACAGATAAAGAAAAACAATACTTGGGAATTGGTTCCAAGACCTAAAAACAAAAATGTGATTGGTACTAAATGAGTTTTCAGAAATAAGATGGATGAGGAAGGAATAGTGGTAAGAAACAAGGCAAGACTGGTATGTAAAGGCTATTCACAACAAGAAGGCATAGACTATGAAGAAACATTTTCTCCTATTGCTAGATTGGAAGCTATGAGATTATTTTTTTCTTATGTTGGATATAATGACTTTAAGGTTTTTCAAATGGATGTGAAGTCAGCATTCTTGAATGGTGATCTAGAAGAACAAGTTTACATTGAGAAACCTGATGGTTTTCCTTTGACAAATGATGAAAACTTGGTTTGCAGATTGAAGAAGGCATTTTATGGACTGAAATAGGCACCAAGAGCATGGTATGCAAGACTAGACAAATATCTACTTCATCTTGGTTTTAGAAAAGGTAATACAGACAATAATTTATATTGGAGAACTGGTGAAGATGGAATCTTAATTGTAGAAGTTTTTGTTGATGATATCATTTTTGGAGGCAATCATAAGATGAGTAAGAAGTTTTCTAAAGAAATAGAAAATGAATTTGAGATGTCAATGATTGGTGAGATGAAATTTTTTCTTGGTTTGCAAATTAATCAGAGTAAGAATGGAATTTTTATATCTCAAACCAAGTATCTTAAGTAAATGTTGAAGTTTCTTGGAATGAAAGATTATAAACCTGTTGGGACACCTATGGTGACTAGACACAAACTGAGTAATAATGATGAGAATCAAATTGTTGTATAGATCAATGATTGGAGGTCTACAATATCTAACTCACACTAGACTAGATCTTACCAATGCAATTGGAATTATGGCTAGATATCAGGCAAATCCTAAAGAGACACATTTTGTTGCTAAAAAAAGAATTTTTAGATATTTGAAAGGGACAATAGAATATGGATTGTGGTATGAAAAATCAGAAGATTTTACTTTGCAGGCTTATTCTGATGGTTATTGGGTAGGTAATGTGGATGACAGGAAGAGTACAAGTGGTGGTGCATTTTTCCTTGGAAAAAGATTGGTTTCTTGGTTGAGCAAGAAGCAGAACTGTATTGCTTAATCTACTGCTGAGTCAAAGTATGTTGTTGCTGCAATAAACTATACACAAGTTGTTTGGATGAAACAAATGTTGAAAGACATTGGAATAATTTTTTAAGAACTAGTGTTTATCCATTTTGATAATACTAGCATATTGAATATGTCAAAGAATCCTTTAATGCATTCAAAGACTAAACATATTTCTATTAAGTATCATTTCTTGAGGGAGAAGGTAGAAGATAAAGAGATTAAACTGGAGTATATCAGCACAAAGAAACAGATAGAAAATATATTTCATGAACCTTTTCCAAAATATTATTTTTAATATCTCAGAGGCATGCTTGGGGTGATGGCCCCTCCTAGTGGTAATTAAATGATGCAGCTATGCATCAATCTAGTGGATCTCAGAGCTATATCATTCTCTGGACTTGATGTATGGATCCACTCCTTAGGGGGAGTGAGCGCAGAAGAATACTATGGAGTACATTTGGGTGATCTTGCACCTGGTTGATGGATATGAATATTTTAAAAAGCTACACCTTACAGAAGAATACATATGAGTTATGGCACCCTTTTCCATTGTTCCCAAAGGGGGAAGGAATCTATGTGAAAATCCCTACTATTTTGAGAGATTTGTGTTGAGGATATTGAGAATATTGTATTGAGAGAGATTACTTTTGGGTTTATGCATATGGATTTTCCCATATGTTTCCATCAATGCCAAAGGGGGAGATTGTTGGATGATATCAATTTTGGGTACTAATGTATTACCTAGGTCTAGTTGTTACTGAGAGTTAGCTTAACTCTACTCTAAGGTCTCTTGCATAGACCTTATAGGGTAGATTCTTATCCTTGATTGAGGGAGTCACTAATATATTCACCTCAAGTTCCCTAGACCTGGTTTACACTATAAAGCTACTAATTCATACTAAGGAATCCATTAGGAAATATTCACTTGCCAGGCTAAACTGATGGGTTTAACCTCTTTTCTCAATAGATCAAACACAAAACACATAACAGATTAGAGATGGAAAACACAAGTACTCTCTAAAATCTATTACATGTACAATATTCTTACAATCTTACAATCCCTCTATTCCTCTCTGCTATCTATCTACTCTCTACTTACAAAAGTTTCAGCTATATATCTAACCCTTGAAATATCTTCAAAATATCTCATGCTCTTTGACAATGTCAACCACCTTACACAGGCAGCCTAATCAAGCCATAAATGACCTTTCCATGATAGGAATAGGTGTCCCTATTCATTCCAATAAAAAATGACACATAGAGAGCCATTATAGTTAACCCAACTTGTCACAAATGTCACATCATGCATTTCCTGGGCCGTTAACTGACATTACCGAGCGCCAGTGTTGAATTTTCTGAGCAACAAAAACATCGTTAGTGAACACAGAAACTTCAACCCTGAGCGTCATATCACAAACCCAAAAAAAAACATAGACCGACATCACCGACGGACATCCCCGATGGACATTACCGACGGACATCCTTGATGGACATTACCGATGAGAATTCCTGAGAGACATTCCCAATGAAAACTCTTGCGAGGCATTCTCGAAAAACATTCCTGAGCACCAGTATCACTAATCCACAGATCATCAATCTTTGATCACTAGGGACTTATTACATTTCTAGAGGTTTAGAAACTACCTCAACACACACTTAAGGTAGGAAAAAACTATTTAGCAACTATGGTGTTTTGTTCACTGATTGACCTTAGTCATTACAAAAATGGTGGAACAAAACACCTTACAAACTGATAAACTTTCTATCCTATAAATTCTTCTAACCTTAGGTGCTCTTGCACCAGGTACTGATCATGTTGTTGATATTCATGTTTTATCACTGATGTCAACATATATTTCTATGGAGAGGACAGACTGGTTACCTAACTAGAAGAAGTGTACAGACATTGTACAAATGATTCAGAATGATCGAAGTTGGATTTATGTAGAAGGATGTGTGTTCAAATTATTCCTAAGGTCGCTTGGGTTTATGTTGCATATTGCAGATATTACAGTTGATTTGATGAAGACTGGTTTTTGGATAGTAACTGTGATTCTAGACACAACAAGTTTCTATGTTTTGGGTATATCTTTCTGGGAAAGATATTTCAGGTGATGCAAGCTTATTGGTAGACAGCCAACATATGTTGCAATAATGGGTTGAGTTTGATTGGTATTTAATGACTTGTGATGTCAGCTATGGTGTGTATTCTGAATAAGACCTAATTGCAGGCCGACTTCAGACATGTAGCATGTAAAATGAATTGTGAGTGTGGATTGTGGATCTGGAAGTATAAGTGATGGAATATATTTGATTTTTACTTGTTATAGGTACCATCTGTATCTTAGAAAGGAATCAAATAATTATTTGTATATTGGAAAGCCTTAATTGGCTGATCTAATTAATTATTTGTGTATTAGGAAAGCTTAACTGGCCGACCTAATGAATTATTGTAAGAGGGTATAAATGAAGTGATATTTTCTTTTGAAAATATGTGACAGATATTGAAAAGAAGAGAAGTGAAATTTGTGAAACTTGTTTGACTTTTGAATGTAGAGCAGAGTTCATAAGAAGAGTACTTCATTGGAACTAATCAAGCAAAGATAGTTGTTATCATTTCACTAGATTGTGTATTTTCTATATACACTTGTTCGGATTGTGAATCCTTCAGCGTGGCTTTAACCTTCTTTGGGTAGTGTGCCTCGGCAATGAGCCTACTATTTCTCTTGACTCCTAACAAGGTTTTTTTCCTAACAGGGACTATGTACTGTAATGTTGTAACAAGCTCCTCATAGGGATAAATCTTTTAATAGGGATACTATACTCTCAGTACATTATTTTTTGGTGTTAATTCCCACCAGGGTTTTACCTTTTACAGGGTTTCCTCGACAACAAATATTGTATTATGGTGTTGGCATTTACTGTGTTATCATTTACATTTGTAGAATTGGTTTATAAAGTTTAAAGTTTAATAATCTATATCACAACTGATTCATGTTGGTAAGAAATGAGAGAGGGGGGGTGAATTAGTGGTCTCAAAATCTTATCCTTAATCTAACCACCAATCAAATAAACCTCATATTATTATGTCCCTACAAGATGCATGCCATGAGATACTTATAATGATTATCTATCTATTGGTTTACCTTGTCTGTCCTTATTTTCCTTGATTATCGATAAACAGTATAACTATTTACCAAAATACAGTAAATATGCAAAGTATACTAATAAATCTAGTGTTAACTATGTCAGATACAAAACAATAAAGAAATGAATCATACACACAACACATGAATTTTTAATGTGGAAATCCTGTTAAGGGAAAAACCACTGGGACCGGTACCCCAAATTTTTACTCTTCTGAAGTGAGCCATGTTAAGAGCCAACCTTGTTAAAGGTTACAAACACACTGTTAGGTGTGACCTTGTTAGAGAATTTTACACATATAGGTTGTCACTTAGTATCAGGAATCTAATGCTGCCATCCTTGAATCAACCTCTCTCTTAGACTGTCAATAGGCATCAGACATATCCAATGCTACTTTCATGAATCAACCTTTTTGGCACTCCTTGGGATGTACCTCAATTAATAGAAGACTGTTAAGTCCTGCTCTATTAAGAGACTTGATGCTTCAATGGTTAAACTAAAAAAAAATGACCTGTTTCTAATGCAACTTGAATTGCATATTTTTAGATCTATTTAAGTACATTACCTCTCTGATCAATGTATCAATTCAATTCTTTTGTGCTCCATACTTTTTTCTTTGTGATGCTATGTTCACTATTCATCGGTGTCTGTAGAATTCCTTAGCTCTACTTAGGCTTGATTGATCAGTACTACATGAAGTTGTTATTCATCATTTTATTTTTAGCATCCTCTTTCTATTCACTCCCCTTAATCCCTTTTCATGTGATACAAAAATGAATTAAACTTGTCTCTTATATAGACATGATATTCACTGTTTCTTGATTCTTGATTCTTGGCGTGAAAAACAATCCAACCAATTTGATTTAAAGCATAACTCCTGATTTATCTTGTAGTTATATTTATTCCAAATGTACAATTCTTCTTTAAATCAATCACTTAACTCTAGTCAAATAAAATAAAGAAAAGAACCAGTTAAGTCTATCTTTAGCTCTTGCCAGCTAGATATTTTGTCATTTTCTGAACTCTTTGTTCCATTGGTCAACTCTTTAGTTAGTTGTCAGTTACAACTATCAGTGTCATCGGTGTGACTCTAGTTAGCTTTGGGATCTCCATCTGTCAGGCAACTCTACTTTCAGATCATCGGGCATCTTGTGGTTTTGCTTCGTCGAGCAATGTTGTCTTCTTCTCGTCGGGTATCACTGTGACTTTTCTTCTTTGCCTTTACTGATGGTGTGCACTCCATCGGTATTGTCTGTCACTTAGTGAATACTTGACTTTTATGTGTTGCTGAAAGCGTAACCTTTGTTCCATTGATTCTCTAAATTCTTTGGCATTTTATACATGACCGTACAGTTGATATCAAGTTGACATTAATGAAAATACAAATCATTAACTAATTTAATGCCTTGCATTATCTTCAACTTAACATTATCAAACATTTAATCAGTTACATGTCATCAATCTCTCCCTTTGCCTTGATGGAAAAAAACTTATATTATCACACTATACTATTTATAATACAATATGAAATAGAATTGTTGAGATTCATCAAACTACCAAACAGTTTGTTTTGATAACCGATAAAAATGTCTGACCACCGGTAAGCTCTATTTTAGCTTAGATCTGATTCTTGTAGCTCTCTGTGTTTCTTGTTCTGATGTGTTGCATCCTCTCCTTGTGTCAATATCTCTCCTTTGACTATTCTTCACATTTGATGTCTTTCTCTCTTGTCAGCAACTCTTCCTTTATATTAACTCCTTCATACAAACTCTCTCCCTATGGATATGATCTCTCCCTGTTGGAGTATTCTGATAATGGATAATATTTCTTCTTTTTTCTGAAGACTGTGATAATATGGATAAACTCTCTCACTTTGAAAATAATTCCAAACAAATATCTTACAGATATATGACATTAATGTCAAGTGATCTTTTCTCTCAATCCATAATATATTCCTTGAATTTCCCTTATCCATCAGCAATACATCAATATGTTCCTGTGATCAGTTCTGATATATACCTATTGTATATAGTTGTAGCTTTGAAGTTAATCATTTTTCCTTGCATCAACATGAATGATATTCTAAGAATATGTAGGATGATGTAGCCTTCAGTCATTTTACTGACTGGTAGACAAGGGTTTGACCCCTAGTCTCTTTCTCAAGTACTCAAACGTATCCTTGGGCAGTGGCTTGGTGAAGATATCAGCCAATTGTTCTTTGGATTGCACATATTCAAGTATCACCTCTTTTTCTTGAACTTGTTCTCTTAAGTAATGATACTTGATGGCAGTGTGTTTAGTTTTTGCATGCATGATTGGATTCTTGGAAATTTTTATTGCACTAGTGTTATCACAATAGATAGTCACTGGTTCTAAGATCTTCATATGCATGATGACATTATTTTTCCATTAGTACACTTAGTGAAAAACATTGATAAAGATTACCGGTAGACTAAAGCATTACCGCCAGACTACAAGCTTCATTGGCAGATTACAAGCATTACCGGCAAACAGCAAGCATAACTGACAGAATACAAAGGTCACAAGAAAAATGCCAAGCATAGAATCCACAAGCATCACCATTGAAACATTTTTTAGAACTAACCCGACAAGAATAGAAAAGGCATACCTGACGACAAGTTTAAGAAAGGAACACCGACGACCAAGAAAACTGACCATCAGAACCGACTGTCTGTTAAAGAACCCGCAAATTGTGGATCTGATTTTTACATGACGGATAAAGCAAAGTAAATCTATTTATAGAGTTTTTATTTGTTTTAAATCATAACTTGAGGGTCAAGCAAGCTTTATGTAAATGTTTTAATGCATCCTAACGGATCTAAAACATATCTAACTAAAGATCAAGGTCAAGTTGTAAACCTTGGATCTAGAGTTAACTTGTGATGCATGAATCAAGAACTGAGTCTAATTTAGTATAAATAGATGTTCAAACTCAATTGTGAGTACATGAATTCATTATTGTCGATAGCCATGAAGATCATCTAAGGAGTAGAAGGCAGAATTCATGCAAAGGTCAGAAACATAATACATCAGTTATCAAGAACACACAGAGGCTACCGATAAGCAGATAAAGGTATTATTCAATCATGGAAGGATGATTACTAATATGTATGAAGATTTATAGGATCTGTTATCAGCAATTGAAGATTTCATTTATCATCAGATCAAAGACTTATGTAGTTTCATTCTAACAAGTGCATCACATCTAAAATCCTTTTGTAGAAGGTGGATTTAACCATTCTTTCCAAATCTCTTAATAGAGTGCACACTTAATAGTGTTGCTAAAGCTTCGAATGAAGTCGATCTTAATAGGTCTCCATTGTAATACTCCTAACAGGGTAGGTCATCAGAAGTGACCAAATGTAAGCCTTAATCGGCCCCTTCTTATCTGCAGATAGTGAAGTCTTGTGGGTAACAATCCCCACCATAGTTTTTACTTCCTAACAGGAGTTTTCTGTGATATCATATCTTGTGTCACGTGTTATCTATTTTCATGAATGTTTCTGTTATGGTTACATACTAAAGAATTTATGATATGATTGCATATGCATAAAGAAAGATGAATAGTTAGATAAGATAATTTACAAACTTATGATTAAGGGTTAATGGGCTAACCAAGGAAAAGTTTTAGAGGTACTGATTCACCCCTCTCAGTACATCATCTCAATATAATTCCAACAATTGGTATCAAAGCTAAGTCTCTCTCTTAAAAATCTTAAAGACTTGAGAGAAAATATTGGAGCAATGGACAAGTTCAGACAGGACATGACTATTGAGAATGAGAAGTTACAGATGCAAATAAACTGTGAGCAGTACAAGGAGACGAAAATAAAGCTGAGACAACTGCTTGATGAAAGAAAGATTATGGCAACCAGGCTAAATGAGAAAGACTACAAAGAAATGGAAATACAAGAGTACTTTGAAACAACAGAATCATCATTGAGAAAAGCTTCAGACGCATCAGTTGAAGAAATAAAAAGTATGCAAGAGATCAATCTACATCTAATAGATCAAATCAAGATGCTGCAAATTGGTCAAGAAACTCAAATGGTAAAAATTATTGATCATGAATGATGCAAGAAAAGCTGAAAATGAAAGAACACTAGCCATTGATGATAGGAGCAAAATTATAGAGAAACTACAAGAGAAAGAATCATAAATTCTAAGACTCACTGAGCATCAGCATGAGGTTACAAACCAAATAATTCTTATGAGTTAAGAAGCAAACAGATTAAATACAGAACTCATTGAAAGAATACATATCATAGGTGAGCTAAGAGAAGAGAATGAGAAATTGAAGCATGAAATCAAAGTCCAGAATCAAAACAACAAATTGATCAAAAAGGCTGAGGATAGCAACAAAAGGATGGATGATATTCTTGATGGACAAAGAAGAGTCAACAACTACACAGGATTAGGGTACAATGAGAATGGTGAATCTTCTAATCAACCAGATTAGAGGAATGCTTTCACAACCCCAAAATCCAAGAAATTGTCATGCAATCACTGTGGAAAACTAGGCCACACCTCAAACATCTGTAGAAGCAAAATGAAAGGTATTTCTCAAGCAAAATTTACTTTTACTGGTAATTGTTATAAATGTCAAAAGAAAGGACACAAGGCACATGAGTGTAGATCCAAAGTGATAAATCCAAAGAGAAAAACCTATATGCACAAGTACTTTCCTACATGCAAGATGAATGGGCATACACATAAGGAATGCTGGAAAAAGAATAACAAGGCATGGACTCCAAAGGAGAATGATAAAAGCTACAAACCAGAAAGAGTAGGTAACTCATATGTTTGGGAC
>MU227345.1:756113-774085 GCA_018584345.1 Thuja plicata
CTATCTATGATCCAAACATCATTTTTGCTAATTTTAGATATGAGAGTTGTTTCTACATACCTTTCTTCATCATCATCTAAATCATCCTTTACAGCCACAAACACCATCTCGATGTCTTCATCAGATTTGGTGTCAGTATCATTCCTTGCATTTTTCTAGGTAGCTAACCTTCTTTCCTTTATCCTTATAGTCTCGGGTATCTCTTCTTTCTGATTTTTGGTAGCTTTTGTAATCATCTCTGTCAGACTTCTCAAAAGATCTGTCATTACTTCTATCATCTTTTCTTCTATTAGTACATCTTGCAGAAAAATGTCCAATCTCTTTGTAATTAAAACAAACAAGTGGTAATTTACCTTTGTATTTACCTTTGCCTCTCTACATTCTTCTAGCCATAAGTGCTTCTATTTCATCAAGAACATCTTCTTTATTTTTACTATCACTATCTTTTCTCATAGTGTTTTTGTGACTTGATTTACTTATTCTCATAGAAGTTTTGAATGCAGACTCTATGTTTGGTAAGACACTATTATCAAAGTTATTCATCTCAAATGAAATCATTCTTCCAATTAAAATGTCTAGAGTAACATTGCTATTTGCTACTACTCTCATTTCTTGAATGGAAGATACTCTAATAGAATAAGTAGGCAGTAAGGTTCTTAGAATTTTACTTACCATTGTATCTTCTTCCAGTACACCTCCAACTCCTCGGATAGCATTAACTACCTCTTTAATTCTTGTGTTGTACTGAGTGATGTTTTCTCCTTCTTTCATTTTGAGATCATCAAACTTTCCTCTAAGGCTTTCTGCCTTAGCTCTCAAAATATTTTTGTCATCACCATGTACAAGTTTTAATTTGTCCCACATCTGCTTTGCAGTTTTTCATTCTTTGACATCTTCAAATTCAGCATCAGAGAGTGAGGAAGCAAGCTCTATCATCATGCCATTATGTTCATACTTCTCTCTCATTTTTTCAACTGTTGTTTCTCCTATGGGCGACACATATTCAGTTTCAAGGAATTGAGTAACATCATTACCAATACCTGATAAGTTGAGTCTTATCCTACTTTTCCATGAAGCAAAATTATTTTTGTTCAACTTGGGCACATCTCGTCTATTCATCTTGTGATCTTTGAATTAGGTCTTGAAACCTCCCTTCTAAGCACACAAGCTCTGATACCAATTCTTAATAATAACTGAGAGGGGGGGTGAATTAGTGGTCTCAAAATCTTATCCTTAATCTAACCAACAATCAAATAAACCTCAGATTATTATGTCCCTACAAGATGCATGCCATGAGATACTTATAATGATTATCTGTCTATCAATTTACCTTTTCTATCCTTATTCTCCTTGATTGCTGATAAATAGTATAACTATTTACCGAAATACAGTAAATATGCAGAGTATACCGATAAATCCAGTGTTAACTATGTCAGATACCAAACAATAAAGAAATGAATCATACACACATAACACATTATTTTTAACGTGGAAACCTTGTTAAGGGAAAAACTACTAGGACTGGTACCCCAAATTTTCACTCTTTTGAAGTGAGCCATGTTAAGAGCCAACCTTGTTAAAGGTTACAAACACACTATTAGGTGTGACCTTGTTAGAGGATTTTACACATATAGGTTGTCACTTAGTATCGAGCATCTAATGTTGTCATCCTTGAATCAGCCTCTCTCTTAGACTGTCAATAGGCATCGTGCATATCCAATGCTACTTTCATGAATCAACATTTTTGGCACTCCTTGGGATGTACCTCAATATATAGAAGACTGTTAAGTCCTACTCTGCTAAGAGATTTGATGCTTCAATGGTTAAACTAAAACAAAATGACCTGTTTCTAATGCAACTTGAATTGCAGATTTTTATATCTATTTAAGTACATTACCTCTCTGATCAATGTATCAATTCAATTCTTTTGTGCTCCATACTTTTTTCTCTGTGATGCTATGTTCATTGTTCATCGGTGTTTGCAAAATTCCTTAGCTCTAATTCAGCTTGATTGATCAGTACTGCATGAAGTTGTTCTTCATCAGTTTCTTTTTAGCATCCTCTTTCTATTCACTCCCCTTAATCCCTTTTCATGTGATACAAAAATGAATTAAACTTGTCTCTTATATAGACATGATATTCACTTTTTCTTGATTCTTGATTCTTGATTCTTGGCGTGAAAAACAATCCATCCAATTTGATTTAAAGAATAACTCCTGATTTATCTCATAGTTATCTTTATGCCAACTGTAAAAATCTTCTTTAAATCAATCACTTAACTCTGGTTGAATAAAACAAAGAAAACAACTAGTTAAGTCTATCTTTAGCTCTTGCCAGCGAGATATTTTGTCATTTTTTGAACTCTTTGTTCCATTGGTCAACTCTTTAGTTAGTCGTTGGTTACAACTGTCAATTCTATTGATGTGACTCCAGTTAGCTTTGGGATCTCCATCCGTTGGGAAACTCTACTTTCATCTCGTCGGGCATCCAGCTATTTTGCTTCATCGGGAAACGTTGTCTTCTTCTTGTTGAGTATCACCGTGACTTTTCTTCTTTTCCTTTACTGATGGTGTGTACTCCATCAGTGTTGTCTGTCACTTAGTGAATACTTGACTTTTATGCGTTGCTAAAAGAATAAACTTTGTTCCATTGATTCTCTAAAGTCTTTGGCATTTTATATATGACCATATAGATGATATCAAGTTGACATCAATGACAATACAAATCATTAACTGATATAATGCCTTGCATTATCTTAAACTTAACATTATCAAAAAATTAATCAGTTACATGACATCAATTCACCCCCCCTCATAGTTGTCTTATGGACTGTTATTCCTAACACAAAAATGATGAAGGTGTCTTTTTAGGGTATTCCACCAAAATTAAGGCTTATAAATGTCTTAACAACTCATCTAACAAAATCATTGAAAGAGAAAATGTAAGAATAGATGAATTTGCAGAGAAGAATGATAAGGAAAGAAGAAAAGAACCAGAAGACTACAACATGTTTGTTTACACTGAAGAACCTAACACTCTACCCAAGCAACAATGTATCACTCCTGAGCATTAGATCATTGCACCCGAGCATCAGGCTACAATTACCGAAAATCACAAAAATCCTCAAGATGATGTACCGAGCGATGGAGATCAAAATGAAGTTCAAGATGATAATCACAATGATTGACAAAGAGCTGAACCAAAACTTTCCAAGTATGTCAGAAGACATCATCCATAGAATCATATCATAGGAGACAAGAAGGTTGGAATGATAACAAGAAGTAAGTCACTAAACACTAGATGTTTACTTTGTGATTTTGAGCCTAAATCTGTTAATACTGCACTTGAAAATGAATAATGGGTTAATGCTATGAATGAAGAAATAGAATAGATTAATAAGAACAGTACATGCACACTAGTACAGAGACCTGATGACAAGAATTTCATTGGTACCAAATGGATATTGAGAAACAAGTTGAATGAGAATGGAGAAGTCACAAGAAATAAATCAAGATTAGTATGCAAGGGGTATGCACAAGAAGAAGGCATTGATTATGGTGAAACCTTTGCACCCATTCCTAGAATAGAAGGAGTGAGAATTCTTATTTCTTATTTTTCATACAAAGGATTCAAGGTATACCAAATGGATGTTAAATCTGCATTCCTAAATGGAATAATGGAAGAAGAAGTATACATTGAACAACTAGAATGATTTGTTGATCCAGAAAAGAGAAACATGGTATGTAGACTACATAAAGCCTTGTATGGATTGAAACAAGCACCTAGAGCCTATTATGAAAGAATTCACTCCTATCTCATAAGCATTGAATTTTTAAGAACAAGTGAAAATACCAATCTGTACTTAAAAGAAGATACCGATGGTAATATTATGATTGCTAAAATATTTTTTGATGATATCATTTTTATGGGCAATGAAATGTTATGCAAATCCTTTGCTAATGAAATGAGAAAAGAGTTTGAAATGTCTATGTTTGGGAAGATCAAATTATTTCTTGGTCTACAGATTCTTCAACAAGATGCAAGCATATATATCACTCAGTCCAAATACATCAAGGAAGTGTTGAAGATATTCAAGATGGAAGATTCCAAGCCAGTTGGAACACCTATGGCAATCAGATGTAAGCTGACAAAGGAAGACAAATAAAATGAGGTAAATCAGACCTTGTATAGATCAATGATTGGAAAACTAATGTATGTTGTTCATACTAGACCATATATTGCACAAGCAGTTGGAATAGTTGAAAGATTTTCTACTAATCCCAAAGAATCACATATGACTGCTATCAAGAGAAATCTAAGATATCTAAAGAAAATTGAGGACTATGGCTTATGGTATAAAAGAGAAGGAAAATTTGACCTACATGTCTATATAGATGCTGATTGGGCTGGAAACATTGATGACCGAAAGTGCACAACTGGAGGAGCATTCTTCATGGGTGACACACTTGTGACATGGATCAACAACAAGCAAGGATGCATCTCTTAGTCTATTGCAGAAGAAGAATATGTGGTTGCTGCTAAAAATTTCTCTAATATTGCATAGATCAAAGAGTTATTGGAAGGTATGAATATCAAGATTCTTTAACCAATGATTATATATTGTGATAATAACAGTGCAATAAACATATCAAAGAGTCCAGTCATGCATGTTAAGACTAAGCATATTTCTATCAAGTATCATTATTTAAGAGAAAAATTGCAAGAAAAAGAGGTGGTACTGGAATATGTTCAATCAAAGGAACATATATCTGACATCTTTACCAAGCCATTACCGAAAGATACATTTGATTACTTGAGATAGAGACTAGGGGTCCAACCCTTGTTTATCAGTCAATAAGCTGACTAGGAGGCTGCATCATCTTATACACAAATCAGAGAATCATTCATGTTGATGCAAGCATAGAGATGGATTGCAAAGATACATATGTACACAACAAGCTACATACCTACACCAAACACTAGAGTCATTGTATTGCTGATGGATAGGGAAATTCAAGGAGTATATTATAAAAAGGGGTGGAAGATGATATGGAAGAATTGTTTGGCATTGTATTCAAAGGGAGAGATTATCTCATTATAAGGAATTATAAGGAAGATATTATATCATTATCCATAGGGAGAGATATTACATATGAAATAATTCATCAAAGGGAGAGAAGTAACATGATAGAGAGAATACATACTAAGGGAGAGATTGTTGTCAAAAAAAAGAAAAAGATGATCAAGGAGAGGAATAGTCAAGGCAGAGCACATATCAAGAAAAAAGATAGAAGTTGTTACATCTATCTAGTAAAGGGAGTAAATATTGAAGAAGACACTCTGCAAGAAAAAAATCTAAGCTATATGAGCTTACCAAGAGCCAGACATTTGTATTAGTTATAGAATAAAAAGATTTGGGAGAGATGGATGAAATACACTTGATATATTTCATATTGTATTAGTAATAATATAGTGTGTTTCCATCAATGCCAAAGGGAGAGATTGATGACATATAACTAATTGAATGTTTGAAGTTGTTAAGTTGATCACCAAAATGTAGAAAGATAATGCAAGACATTAAATCAGTTAATGGATTGTATAGTCATTGATGTCAACTTTATATAATCTGATCAGTTATATTCAAAGTGTCAAAGACTTCAGAGAGTTAGAGAGATAAAGATTATGCTTTCAGTAATGTATAAAAGATCAACATTCACTATGTGACTACAAACATCGACGATTAGAGGAACCTGACACATAGAGAAACCTGAGAGCAAAGTCACATTAATGCCTGAGCAAGAAACCCGACAAGAATTACCGATGATAAAAATCACAAGCATAACCGATGGCCAAAATTATAGTGTTACCCAACAAACTGACAACCCTGACGGAGAAGCCTGAGGAGAACTGAAGTGTTGACCGAAGCTATCAAAGAGTTAAAACACTAAAATTAACTGTAGTTCAGAAAAATACTTAGCTAGCAAAGCTAAAGATAGACTTTACTAGTTGTTAACATTGTTTTCATTGACAAGTTAAAGTCAGAGATAAGTAAAAGATTTAAAGTTGTTTTATCTAGTTGTCATAAATAAATCTATGGGATAAAACTTAAGTAAAGCTTTAAATCAAGATTGGCTAAAATTGTGGATCACACCAAGAACAAGAAAATCAAGAAGTAAGAAATGGTGATATCATGTCTATAAAGAGATAATATAATTCACTATGAATTAGGAGAGTGAATAGAAAAGAGAAAGAAGATGCTAAAGAGAAATTGATGAAGAACAACTTCATACAGTCCTGATCAATCAAGCTGAGGAAAGAGATAAAGATTTTTGTGGACACTGAGCAACAGAGAAGAACAACATCACTTAGTAGAAAGAAGTGGAGCAAAGGTATTGAAAAGATACATTGATCAGAAAGGTAATATGAGCTTACAATAGATCTAAAAATCTGCAAGTCTAAGTTGTATGTGTGAACAGATTATTTACTAGTTCAGTTTAACCATTGATTTAGAAAGTATCTTAACTGAGCAGGACTTAACAATCCTTTCTATAATGAGATGCATCCCATGGAGTATCAAAAAGTTTGATCATGAAGATAGCATGAGATGCCAGATACCATTTGACAAACTACACTGGGTTTGGTCATAAAAGGTAGCATAGAGATGCCTGATATCAAGTGACAAACTATTCTATTTAAATCCTCTAACAAGGTCACACCTAACAGTGTGTTTTTAACCTTTAACAGTGTTGCCTCTTCACCAAGCTCACTTTAGAAGAGTGAAAATTTTGGGTTACCGGTCCCAAGTGGTTTTTCCCTTAATAGGGTTTGCATGGTAAAAATCCATGTTTCAATGTGTTTATGAGTCATTACTTTAGTGTTTTGCATTACACATAACTAATCTGGATTGATTGCTATACACTAAGAAATTTACTTTTTTTGGTCAATGAAAGACTACTAATCGGTAAACAATAAGAAAAAGGTTTAACAATGAACTCTGAGCAGTAGTTATTTGTTAAATTGTTTGAAGGCATACATCTTGTAGGACTGAAGATAACTAGAGGCTTAATATTGTGGTACTAAGTTTTTGGGTTGATTTATTGGAATATTTTTTAGGCCACTGATTCACCCCCTCCCCCCCCTCTTAGTTAGTCTAACAAATTTCAGCAATTGAAGTTTCCCTGCGTTTCTTAGAAGAGCCCCTTTCCAACTAGCCAACTTATTATTAAATTTGTCTATGATAGAGAGCCAAAAAATTTCTGGGGGTTTGGAACAAAGAGGTAAACCTAGGTAAGAGGAGGGAAACTTCCCAATAGAGCAGCATAAAATAGAAGATATATTTTTCTATCTTTCCTCTGGGGTATCTATAAACAATATAGAGCTCTTAGACTAGTTTACCAATTGACTAGTAGCATTTGTATAAAGAGAATGGGATTTCTTCAATTTTTAGGCTTCTTTAACTATGGCCTCCCCCATTATAAGAATTTTTGTGGGTCCACAACACACACCCCATCTTTTGGTCCTCTAACCATGGGGACCCCCTTTTTCTTGTCTTTTGGCTTTTGGTGTTCTCTGCCCCCTTAAGTCCTCACCCAATCAGTCTCAGAAGAAAGGGTGTCAGCATGATAAAACAAAATAAGACACCTTTTTCAGCCTTTTAGCCCTTTTGGCCTTTCGGAGGACCATAGTACTCCGTAATGTCGTAATGGATGAAAGACCAAAAGTTGACCCTTTCAGTGTTTTGGCCTTCGAAAACACTGAAAGGCCGAAGGTGTCTACCCCCTGACTTTCACTGTTTTAGACCCCGAAATAAATAAAATGCTGACATAAGCCGCACGGGTTATAAATTGCCCAAAAGTCCCTAATCTGAATCACTTCAATTTTTTTCAATTCTAGCTTCTCGAGAGCTCGTGAATTTTTTGTTTTAACCCTTGATCCTTAGACTGGTTGCCCCCCGCCTCCAAACCCCATTGTGTCATTCTCCCCCTCTCGTAGCTCCTTTGAGGTAGGTTCCTTCTTCACTGTCTCATAGTTTTTTCCCTCTTCTTGGTTTAAGTTTTAGGGTTTTTGATCCTATGCTTGTCTGGCCTAGGGCGTGCAGACTTCCCTCTCCCCTGGTCTCTTAGGGCCTTTGGCACCTTCAACATTTAGCAGGGAAGTCCCTCCTTGTCGGTTCGGCTTTGTTTCTTCTTAGTTTTCTGTGTCAGGGTTTTGTTTTCTTTCAGTCGTGACCTATGTCACAGGTTTTTAGCCTCCAAAAGGCTGAAATCTAGGTCAGGTTGGGAGTCCAAGTGCCATTCTAGAGATTTGGCCTTTTCATCCTTTCAGACCTCTAAAAGGTCCAAAATGCTGACAAGTCTGAATCCCTGAAAGCGGTGTCCACCTTAGTAGAATCTAGCACTTTCAAAGTTCGTAAACTTGTTCAACTTTTTGGCGTCCACAAAAATCTTCACACTTCTAGATGTCAAAAAGTTTGATGAAGCTTTCTCTTTAATGGTGGCTTCTTGCACTTTTGGCCTTTTCAGTCTTTGAACCTGTTTTTGGCACTTGAAACCCCAAAAGGGCCAAAAGTGAAAAAATTTGCATTCCTGGCTACTTAGAGAGTTTTTTCCTTTATTTTCTTAGTTTAATCAGCTTTCTTTTAGTTTTCCTTGAAATAAAATATTGATACTTGCATGTTTCATTACAGGAATGCCTGAGAAAAAGACTGCGTCGCCCATGAAGTAACTATACAAGGGGAACACTCCCCCTTCCAAAATTAGCAACAAGCACATTGAAATCACCAATACTGATATTAGGAATGTAGATTGGGATGACTTCCTGACAAGGTGTGGCCAACCAGTCAAGAGATCAGAGGATTGTACCTCCCTGGTATTAGTAGGAATGGTCAACATAGCAGCCCAGCCAGTGGCTGTGACCTCACCTAAACTGATCATGACCCTGGCGAACCACTATGACTCTGACAAAAGGGTGGTTCAGAATATAGAGGGCCAAGTAGTATTGGATATTATGCCAGACGTCATAGAGGATTTCTTCCACCTCCACAAAGGCGTAGACAAGTTCTATGAATTTTTCATAGAGAAGGGAAACTTGTGGTTCAGAAACAAAGGGGAAGAGGCCTATGAAATATTCAATAACCACTTCCTCGAGCAACCTCTCCCCAAAAATAAGCTAGATGAGATAGACTTAAGGAGAGGATACATGAAATAAAATATCAAGGCATCCATAACAATGCTAAGCCGAGTATATGGGTTACCACAATCATCCCAACCAGAGAATTGGATGATTCTCCTGATAGAAAGACTCAGAGGCTGTAGGGCTAGGCTCGATTGGGGGACCATCATCAACGACAAGTTGGATGAATAACTGGTGGCAGTGAAACACAACCCCAAGTTTTACATGAGTACCTATGTGGTGTACCTATTGGCAGCACGGGAAGATTACCCAGGACTCATCAAGAGGGGAAACCTAAATGATCCCAATACATGGCCTCACATCATGTACCCCCAACTACAGAAAAGGGAAAAAATATCAAAAGATAGCCCAGACTATAGGATAGTCAATGAAGCCTTCATTTTTGCAATCATCCAATCCATTGAGAGTGATTTTGCAAAAAGGATGTCAAAAGAAGCAACTGCCAAGGTGAGGGTCATAGGAGCTTATTACATACAATTCAGAACATTCACTTACATTCAAATAGTAGGATCAACTTTGAAACCAAAGAAGTTTCCCAGATATCCATCTGACTAGATAATCATTTTGGAGATGGCTCGGCAACTCATAGATGCATATGAACACATAAAACACAAGAAGAAGCACTGTTGGGATTTTTCCATCTCACTGGGACCATATACCCTATAGGATATGAAGGCCTTTAAATCTTTGGCCTTTGAATGGGATGACAGTGCAGCCTCGTTTACAAGATAGTGCAACCTCATTTGGACCCTGTAGGCACTTACAACCACATTATTGGAAAGTTCTACCTTCATGAACCACACTTGGAGGATCACTAGATGAACTATGTAGATGATCATGAAGTCAGAATCTGGGATTATTGTAGAACGACTCTTACCTTGGAAAAGGAAATCATAAATACTCCTATTTTCCCAAAAGTTTGGGACCATGATTCATATAAGGTCTTGGAGGCCATTTACATAGATGACAAGATATATGATAGGCCCATCATGAACACAAATGTGGATAAGGATGAAAATGATGATACTAATTTTTGGGCAAGGCATGTGATGAGAACAATGAAGGAATGGATTAAGAGGCCCTACAAGATGAGCCCAATACCTGTGAAAACATTGATGGCTCCACCCAACAAAGTGGATAAACAACACGGAGAGAAAAGCACAGTGCCGCAATACAAGAAGGAACCACCACAGAAGCCAAGCATGCTATACGGCCATGAATGTGCAGTGGACACTAATACATTTGAGGTCAATTTTTTACCTTTAATTTTGACCAAGGCCTTTTTAGGCTTCATAGATTCTTTTTTTTTCTTTATGGGCACGATTTGCTTGAAATTTCTTAATGGATAAGAAAAGTTTGAATAATCAGCAAATGCATATTACAAACAAAAAAAAAGTGAAAATTGAAACCCATTGTTTAGTGAAGCATTCGCAGGTGGGAGGAGGGATCGACTGTGCATCTGATATTGTTATTGTAAGTCATTGTTTTCTTAAAATTATTTTCTACATGTTTTATTTCAAGTTCTTTCTCTGCTATTTTAGATAGATTTTTTTATTCTTTGCAGATCGATTAGGGTTATTTTTATAGTCCCTACCCTGGTATTATCCATCCCATTCGATACCTTCCACAAATATCTATGGTGGGGATCTAAGAGCTTCCTTCTTCATCTTGAACTAGTACCTTCTTTACTTATAATTTCTTGGCTGAAGCTTCCTCCTCCATGTGTATTCTTCAATTCTATTGCCTTCTTATGATCTTCTTTGTCACCTCCCCCAATTGTTGTAGCCCTAGATTTGATGGGATATGTTGATGTAATGGGGGAAATTGGGAGAATGGACTATGAGTGTTGACTAAGTAACATCACCCATTGAACACAACTCCCATCAGCAATTATTCACATTGACTAGTCTACGCAGAAGCGTTAATACTCAGAATTGGTCGCAACAGAGGAATAAGCTACCAATCAAAGATGAGAGGATTATGATAGGGAAAAGGGAGGAGACCCTTTGACAGACATAGACTGAAGTCAAGAGCCAAATACACTAATAATTGGAAGTATAGTCATGTTAAATCCACAATAGATTTTGGCACTCAACTAAGATAGAAAGAGGTTTCATAGAGAGAGGGAAGGTTTGGGGTCTGTGTGTATCCACCTAGTGCAAACATAGTCGTCATCTGATGACTTCTCTTCTATGCATAATTTTAGTATTTATAAGATATTACAATATGTCCTTATCAAGACAGATGGAAAAAGTTGTCGATCTTCTAGAATATAGATGCACAATATTGATGTATCATGAAGTGATCATGTTGGGCATCTTGGCTCATCATGTAGGGAATTGATTTACTATTTTTAATACAATTTTGATTTTTTGCATATAGAAGGAGGAATTGGAATATCCAATCAGTGTTCTCCACAATCCAATCCACAAAATAAATACTTAGTCAGTATTATGTGATAGAGAAAATTAATATTCTATATATATATATATATATACGTAAAATCAAGGAGTAGATTTAGCGAGGAGATATGGTGAAGAAATTCTATTACACACTTCAATTACAATTACAAGATTAGATGGCATAAGATTAATGAAGGTAATAAATTATATGAAATTCCTACCCGGGACATTATAGGTCCATTACTTAGTACAACATTTCCAAGCCATCATCTTCTCATCTACGTCCCATTCTAGATTGAAAGCTTTGATTTACTCCACTGTTGATATGGCATCACCTTAGAAATATTCCTCTATTTGGGTACGTGAATATATGTTGGCCCAAGATGTAAGTTATCTTTAACATATTTCTTGTTGTCGAAAAAGATTCTAGGCATTTAGAAATGTAATCTTATCTTTGCCAAATATCTCTCAATCTCTCATCTAAAGAAGATTGACAAGTATAATAGGTTAGATTCAAAGGAAAGGGGTACACTTCCTTCTTCCTTTCCTTACACTTCTTATTAATTGAGCCCATTTTCCTCCATAAGAGGTTATTACTTAAGTAGAGAGGTAGCTTTAAAGGATTATCATGAAAACCATATATTCTTAAGTAGTGATCACCAGTAAGACATCATTAACCTGTTTGAAGTTCTTGTTACTAATTTCAAGCTAAAGTTGTTAATATAAATTGTTAATCTGCATTGTATTATCCTAGAATCCTTGTGATTGTAGACTAGGCCATGCCTTCATACTTGCAATTACATAGAAAAGTTAGGAAGACATATAGAAGTATTGATTCTTTTAGATGTTAACTTTTTGGTTTTGAACTGGTGTTATGGACTTCAACCAGGTAATTTTTAGGCTTGTAAAATGGTTTTCATTTGGGTGTAGTTTATTTGATAAGATTGTTTTTTCTTCTAAAAATTGGGATTGCCTAAAATCAATTGAAGGAATAACAGGTTGAGTTAGGTTTTTATTAGCCAAGCATCACCATTCATGGGATAGTGGATCTCATAAAAAATTATTAGTAGGAAGATCTGATGAAGAAAGGACAATTTACTAAGTGAAAATCTAATTTAAAAGTGAGTCCTCTTCTCCAAGTAAGAAGAATATGTTTAAATTGACCTATCACTCCATATATGTCATTGGTAATCTCAATCTTATTCCATAGTTTTGCAAGAATAAGACTAACCACAACAAGCACTTGATTGATTTTTCCAAATGGTCTTAGAACCATTTGCACATGCTGCCAACCATAAGAAGAAACTCATCTTCACCTTATTTTGTATCATACTGAGCCTCTTTGTGACCACAAAAACCAAAGGTGGAGCTTCTTAAACTCTAATTTCACCTTTTTTTAGATTTAATTTTAGGATTTTTGGGTAGTTCTCAAACATTTTCGGGGATTATGAAGGACAAAATGAGGAGTCGATGATCCATTGGGATACAAAGTCAAAGATTATAGTAGGGGAAAGATTACATAGCCTAACAAAGAGCAAGGCTACGGGGGGAAAAATAAAAAAGACAAATGGGAACCATGCACAACCATTTTTTCTTAAATATGTATAAAGCAAGAAAACCCAACCTCTAAATACCCAAAACTACTCATGCAAAGTCATCGACAAAATGGTAGAAGTTAGATCCAATACAAGAAAATGATTCATCCTCATATGGCTCTTGTAGACTTGAGTATAGCATCCAAACTCAAAGAAGACTCAATTCGTAGAAGAAAAATATGTTTAGAACTTCATGACCAATCAACCATTTTTCATCATATACTTCTATGGTTTCTTGTATATAATATTGCATGTCACTAGCCACTCCTTCGTACATTTCTTTAAAAAATTAAAATCTTGAATTAAATCATACTAACTACAATTGAAAATTGTATCACACAATCGTATCAGATGCAAGTCTAGGTTCACATCAACTCTGGTCGAAGAAAATTTAGGACTGCCACCAATGCCATGGACTCTAGAAAAAACAAGATCACTACCAATTAAAATAGCCTTGGTATACTAGGTTGTAATTAATTCAACTATTTTATCATCTTTAACTAAAGATAACCCCGTATTCTCAACTTATTTGTAGTTTGCAATGGAGGAAAACTATTATCATTTGAGGAACCCAAGTACCAACTTGGAATATGAGAAATATAAGGATAGTCATCTTCTTCTTGTTCATGATAATCCAATTTAATTTTCAATTGATCTTCCCTCTTTTTCTCATCAATTTCTATCTTAGACTTGTCACTAATTCCCATCTCTTCAAAGTGACTTACAAGAGAAAGTTCAGCTTGTTCATTATAAGAAGAAGAAGAAAGAGACAAACTTGGATCATAGAATTCAAAAAGATGATTATCCTTGACTTAGAGAACTTCAGAGGAACTCATTGGCTGGTACAATGCATTAAATATACTCAACTCATCAACATGCTCTTCATTTTCAAAATTTCCTAGTTGTTAAAGAATTATAGTTATTGTTGCAATATTTTTCATTAGATCATCTGCAACTTCAAAAGTGAATGTTTCAAATTATGGTAGTAACAAAAATGCATTGTTGTTTCCATCAGCTCCATTGTGAACCATATCACCGAAAAATTGTTATTCAATCTGTTGAAGTGAAGAAAGTTGCCATACTTTTTTATTACATTTGAGGAGAATAGTTTTCTACATAATTCAAATTGTCAGTATAACATTCATTTTATTCATATTTAAAATTGTATATTACAGGCATATGTGACATGACTATTGTGTTTCTTGCTTGTGATCTTGAAAATGTTCTTGTTAAAAAAATGTAAGATTAGAATATTTAGTTGTGCAAGGTAAAATATCTATCTTTCTTAATTTCTCAGAGTAACAATTTTTATATTCTTTGTTTAATATTTTTACAATCTAATTTGGGTCACACCAACTAGATAATAACAAATCATTTTAATAACATCACCTTTAATTGTGTTGTTTGATGTAGCGATAAACTTTGTGCACTATGTTTTTAGCAGTGATGATAGGATTGTCAGTGGTTTGAATGACAAATTGATCATCCATAAAGAATATATGATTGCTCATGTAAACTACCAAGCTCTTTCAATAACTCATAAGTCCACAATATCTCTTACATGTTTTCAACTTTACTTCAATAGACACTTAATGATAGCCTTGAGCTTTTTGTAGTCCCTGAAATGAAGTCATGTAATATATTTTCTACAAGTTGTTTACAATATTTATCTTTAACTTATGATGTGTTGTGTGAGAAATTTAATGGAATAGATCATAGTTGAAATATTTAGACTCTGACAATTTCTTACAAAGGCTCAAAAAATAACAAGGTAAAAACTCAATGAAAATTTGGCAAAAACTCAACAACTTAATTTTTTTTAAGTTTAATTAGAAATAGAAGACCATAGAATAATGTTTCTCATATTAATTCTATATGTCTTCTTTGAAGCATCATAATGATTTTAATAAGTTGTCATGTCTAATATCCAAAAGTATTAAGTTCATAGGATGATTATATTAGAAATGTCTTCTTTGAAGTATCATATCTGCAAATACATTGGAATTTGGAACTTGCTCTTCTTAGTCACCTTTAACCAATTTTTTTCAATAGTAGAAAGGCAAGCGCCTTTCTTGTCTTGAAAGATGAAGTCCCCTTATTTGTATCAATTTAAGACAATCCCCTTCTTCTCTCTCAAATAGCCATTTTCGGCATCATGATAGCATCACACTTAGAAGAATACCTCGTGACCCCATTGTACTTAAATCAGTTTTAATCTTAATTTTTGACCATCAAGAAGATGATATGGATCAAGAAAAGTAATCCTATATCACTATTCTTTGTCACTTTCAAAATAAAATTAAGTTGTCTTTTCTTCACTACTATATACTATTTTGGTTTTAGTCAATTGACCCAAGGCTAACTATTTTGCATTCTTTCTTATTTCCCTTACATTTAATTAATTTCAACTTCTAGATAAAATTCTTAGCTAGATTCCTCTCTCAAAATAATAAAAAATTAAATATATATATTTCATCCTCTGCACTATTTTTGTTTTGGTTAATTTAGCTACAACCTTCTCATGTCCTTTTCACTCCCCCTTCAAGTTGATTTGCACATTCTCGTTTATTAGTCTTAGCTGGATCTTTCTAGAATTCAAAATAGATATATTTTTTGCTTATTTTTCTTTTTGATTATTTTATTTATTTTGTGTCACTAATAATCTCTGCAAGAACATTGTCCATGTTTGAAATGGTGAAAACTATTTGCATCTCTAAGTAAAATTTATCTTGCAACGATATTCAAGATATTTTTGGTTGTAGTTTGGCAATCAACACATGTACTATTAAGGTTTTTGAAGAATCTAATAGTTGTTTGAGGCAGCATTTTTAGCAACCCAAAATGCATTTTTAGTGATTTTACATCTAAGACGAAGACAATTTCTCCAAATTTATATAGATTTATTATGATTGCAGGTGTAATCTATCTCCTATACAAAAAAGAATGTATCATTTTATGGACTTAAATCCAAATGCATCCTGATATATTTTATATTCTTCTATCTTTCATTAATTTCATTACCTTTTAAGTATCACACTACCTACCTACTTTCAATTTCCTTACCCTTTTATCTTGCATTACTAGCATTCACTCTAATCTTATTTTCTTTTTCCCATACTATCCTACACAGAGTCAACATGGACCTCCTACTTCGAACGATATTTTACAATTCCAAGTTGTGTTCTCATTTTTCCACTTGGATATTTAAGTCCATTATTCCCTCTATCATTTAAGTCCATTATTCCCTCTATCATTTACTTTCATCCGAAACTCAACTTCTTCACATTCAACAAGTGTTCTTTCCCTTTTATTCAACAACCTTGTTAAAATCATATATGCTACATCTTTCATATTGAATGTCTACTATTACACTCAAAATTATCTTCTTACTCTCATACATGGATTGTATCCACACTAACATGCCATTTTCTATAAACTACTTCAAACTTTGAAAACCAAATCTCATATTTTCCCCTCCAATATCTTCAAAAACTCCCTAATCATCAATGCTTTGATACAAGCTCATACAAGCTATTATTTTCAAAGAATTAAGAATAGAGTATCTTTTTTGTCAAGTGTTGCATTCACAACTTCCCTAGTAGACATGCACGAATAATGTGGAAACATAGATACAACATGTGAACTGGTGAACAATACGCCTCAAAGAAACGTAATTTCATGAATTGTGATCAACGCAAGAATGCACAAAATGGATTTGTTAAAAATGTTTTAAAAACTCTCAAGTTAATACAAATTAGAAGATGTAAAATTCTTTTCATATGTACCAAAATGGAAACATAGTAACAGTGTATGAGTATTCACCGATGACTATAGATATAAATGCCCTTATAAAATACATGCAAATTGTGATTGCATAGACAGATATAATCTTAGAAAAATGAAATAAAATATTTGGAGGATGAGCACAAAATGTGAAGTATTCACAACATGTATATGGAATTGGGCATCCAAATGTACCATTGCATAAAACACTTGTGTTGTGTTGTTACCACTTACACAGCCATGGGAACAGAAACTGGGTGCGGGTTTATTTCCAAATCCTCCACATTTGTTGAAACTAGAAGCTCTAAGATGAATATAGATATCCATCAAAAGACAAATGATTTATATGATATGGTTAACATATATATAGATGTGATTGATGTGTATAAATCCAAATCCATCAGCCAGTGTCCTCTCTATGTGTGCTAGAATGAGAACTTTGTAACAGCGAAAGGACATCCATCAAAGTCTTCAAAATATTTTACCCTCCAAAGTCATCAAAGTGCCCATACAACTTCTCAAAATATTTTCCCCTCCAATATCTTCAAAAACTTCCTAATCATCAATATCTTGTCTGAATATAATTATTTCATGTCTAATATCACAATCTTTCCAATCTCGTTATCCATATTGTTACATCATTATATTCTAACACATCAACAATCTCACACTTTCTTTCTATCTAAGTGACTGTCTTTATATAAAATTGCAGTCTCTAATATATCAACTTCACGTATCTATTGCAAGTGCTAGTTTACATAATCCAAAAATGGCTATTTTTCTTGAAAGAAGAAGTCCCCTTCTTTGTATCAATTTAAGAAATATGGCTCCTTAATAAGGTTTAGACATTTTTTTTAATAAGCTCCTTAACTCGGGGAGAAATTCATTCACTTGAAGAGTATTATATTATAAATTTATATCAAGTTAAATATTATTTATAAAATAGCATTTGCATTACACCTAAATGAAACTAAAAGAAGTGATCTTGTAGTTATTTGAT
>MU227345.1:774326-791105 GCA_018584345.1 Thuja plicata
TGTGGAATTTTGCTTTATACCTGCCAATTGCATTTGGTTGAAAGTTTCTAGAGCCCTTTCAAAAAATCCATGTTGTGCATATCTTGCATCATTACATTCCATGAGATGACATCTCTTTTAGGCATTCTCTTAGGCCCTTGTCTTAGTTAAACTTGATATTTAACTTGTTCAATCTTGTATAATCTTGTAATATTTTATTATTTTTTGATTATATACAAGATACTACTAATGATTTTATGTTTACATTTTTTATATTTATAGCCCGAATAATTGCCTGTGAAGAAAGTCCACACTTGGAAATATGAACCCAGAACAAAATAATGAAACAATTGCTAGATTGTGGTCTCAGTTCCAAACAAAAGTTGATAAATGTAATTGTCCTTGCAAAAATTGTAAGGGCTTAAAGAATTGAAGAATTCTAATCACAACAACCTAGAGTCATTGTAGGCAACATGGTCACATTGAAGGGGGCATGATTTTCGTCGATTGGTGAATGTGGATTTCCAACTAGAGGAACATGGAGGTGTGAATTTCCAAGCCGAGGATAACGCTCCCATGGAAGAAGATGATCCAGTGGCAGAGAACACAATTGAAGAAGATGGTATTGGCGTAGCTGATAATGTGCCAGAGGACATGATTGAAGAAGATGGTATTGGCATAGCTGATCAAGATGATCATGATGATGGTACTAGTGCATCTGATAATGATGATGAAGATGGTCTTGATATACCCATACTTGAGAATGAATACGATCCCCTATACCAAGGCTCCCAAAAAACTCTTCTCTCCGCTATAGTGTTGTTGGTGAATGTGAGGCCTCACCCCAAACCCATCATAGCTTTTCCAATTACCATTTTGATAGACCTAGTAATTGGCTTTCCATTTTGATGAATTAGGAGGTTTTACCCTTTTGATAGGGATTTGGTTATATTATATGATGATAATTTATAATTTACGACCCTTTCCATACTCACGATGTTGACCCTATGATACATTATGATGATTGATTTAGATGAATGGTGAGATGTTTCAATTTGGGTAAACATGTTGATATGAGTTGTTCAGGAAAACTATAATCGAGATTGGAAGTATGTTGAGATGTGAAATTCTTTGAAGGTTAAAGGATAGTTGATGAAATATCTTGCTGAGTTTCAAGACATTTTTGTAACTATTACTAGAGGAATTGGTTATTTGATTTTATGCCATTTGGGTGCTTTTAGAATTGATAAAATTAATGTTTATGAAATTTAGATAAAACTACATCATGATTTATATAAGATCTGGAATGATTAGTGTGACTTGTGAGTTAAAGATTTCATGTTCTGATGATTTAGTTTATGTATGTTTATTTGTAAGTCAAGGATTAAAATTTATGATGATTATTATATTATGTGGATTATATACTGATGCGGATTAGAACCTAGAACATATTGTTGATTTTGGTTATACATGCTTAGATATGTGATTTGATGAGAAAGACTTAATAATGATTAGATTTGATTATTTAATGAATAATCCTTTAAAGTTAGGAAATAGCATGAATAATATGTCGTAATGTTAGGATTATGGAAACACCATGTTTGAGCATTACTTAATGAAAAGTATATTTAAGAATTGAATTTTGCATATTGACTAACGTTTCAAATTATGAATTGTATATATATATATATATATATATATATATATATATATTTGCATGTGATTTTATTGTCTTGGACTACTGATGCTCGAGTTTAGTGTGCAGGAAAGAGAACCATAGAATTATTTGGAGAATCAAGGCTAAACACATTTGAATTAAGTAAGCCAAGGTTTAATCCAATAAGGGGTTGAAACCTCGTTGTAATGTGATCTTTGTTGTAAACATAATTTGAATGTGTGTTAATAGTTTAAATTCATGTTGTTGACTGGAAATGTCATTGTGAATGTGATGTGTATTTTCTTGGTGTCACTTGACACTTGTATTGTCCAAGTGGATGGTGACATGTCAAATTAGGGCTTGGGAAAGAATCACCAAACCTTATAAGATGTTATATTAATCCCACTTGCATATAGATGTCTTGTAGGGATCACATCAAGTTGGAACTCGGATTTGAAATTTAGGGATACTTTGGAGGGGTCAAAAGTGGCCCTAGAGTGTATTTTTAGCCAAAATTAGTTAACCCTAGGGGGTACCTTGGGTTGGGGGTATTTTTTACCTATGGGAAAGCCTAGATCACCATTATGGCCCTCCAAAATGCCTACTTTTCAAAAGTGGCGAAAATGGAGATGACCTCATGCATCTAACTTGTCCCACACTCCTTAATAAACTCTCAATTAGGAGGGGAGACAAGAGGTAAGACCAAAAAGGACAAGAGGGCATGTCTCATTAATTGCTAGGTCTTGAGTACACTTCTGGGGGTCTTTTTAGAGGGTTTGGAGAGACTTAGTGGGTGTTCACCCACTCTCTAATTTTAGAGACAATTAGGGTTGGAGGAAGGAAAAGAAAGGGATAAGGGATTCTTCTCAACCAGATTCTTGTCATTTTTCTTGGACCAAGGTTGGTGGATTATTTTCATGGAGAAATACTCTTGCATTTTATCTTTGTATGTTATTGTTTTTATGAACATGTAAAATCTTGTATGGTGTTCATATATGTAAATCTTGTATGGAGTTCCTATATATAAATCTTCTATAGTTTTATTGTATGTAGATCTTGTTATTGTGTGTTGGGTTGGGGATGCAATTGGATTTTGTATCATTTCTTGTTTCTTTAGATTGGGAGTGTTGTTCATGGGTGGTTAAGGAATTACTCACCCTTGGAAAGGGAAGAAGTGGCCTTGGGTGAAGGGGTTAGTTGGGCTCTCCATTGTAGTGAGAGTATCTTCTCATGAAGAGAAGAGGGAGAAAATGCAAGGTGTATGGGCCCCTGCATGCCATTGTATTTGATCCTAAATTTGAGGGAGATAAGGGAAGATTGGATGAAAAGATGTATGCGGTTTTTTGCCTTGATGAGGAAATGACCAAATGTGTATATGGAAGGAATGTCAATGTAGCCTTGGAAAAGCATGGAAACAAACTCTTGTTGAAAATTTTGAATAGGCAATGACATTATCCTCTTTAGAAAATCCCACCTTCACCCTACTTCAATTGTTTTGGAAAACTCATTTGTGAAGCCTTGGTTGGGAGTTAATTGTTGTTTTGTGCATATATGATGGTTGTGATAATTTGGATATGTTACATGTTTAGCCTTGGTTCTCCAAGCTCGGGGGTGGTCTCCTTGAGATCTTGGTTGGGAGGTGAGATTCCCATGGTTTTACCCATGTATTTGCAAGTTTTGAAGTTAAGATGATTGTGGAAAAGCTTGGGAGAAATCTCTATTTTGGTGTAGTTGTGTGAGAGAAACTTTAATGTTGCATGGTTACTCCTTTTGTATTGAGATTCATTTTTGTAGAATGTTGTAATTTTCTTATTGAAATCTTATCAAGTAGGATGTGAAGATCTCTATTTCATTATGTAATAGTTTCATTAAAGGAAGAAATGTTGTATGATATCCATTGATTGTATAGATTATCCATCTTGAAGATGTGTAGTTTCATTTTAAAAGATTACTATAATGAAGAATCTTTAGTTTCATGTCTAATGTATTCTATCCTTTAGAATAATGAAGTTAATCATTCATGGTGGAATGATATCCAATATTGGAAAGAAAGACAATGTAATAGTTTTCATAGCATATGTAATCTTGTAGATTTATAACTCTTGTAATCCTTATAATGTATTTGATTGCAAGTTTTCAAGTTAAACAAACACTTCATTCTTCCTTTGGAAATCTATATTCAGTCTCAATAAGTTCAATATTTTACCTTAAAATCTTCATTGCAACTTCCATTCTTGAAAAGAAAAGATCAACATGATAAAAACAACAAATCTAATAAGTTAGCATATTAATTTAGAAATCATCTAATACTAAAATTCAATTGATAGTTTACTTAGTGTATTGCACTAATAAAATAAATCAAATACATACAATTAACTATTCCTATAATAAAATAAAGAAACCAATGATAGAAGCTAAACCCAAATAATACCAATGTTACTTCCCAGATTTTTAGAGAAAAAAATGCTCTCTGGATTTTGTATGGGAAGGGAAATAATTCTCTTTACCACAGAGAATATTCCCTCCCTAAGATGCTCTTCCTAACTATAGTTAGTACACTAACTCCCTAACATAACCTTGTGGTTAGAAAACCAAAATTCTAAATTAATAAAAGAATCCTTACATAACTTGCTAATCACTTCCCTTCCCATAAATGGGCATAGGTATGTGTGTGGCAGTGGTCACATCTTATAACAAAAAAAATTGATTTAAATGGTTGATCACATCCTAGCGGGTCCCACCCACATATCTTTCTCCTTACCTTTCTAACACCATGCTTAGGTTATGGGGGACTGACTTGGCATTAAACCTTGTCCCAAGGACAAGTCTCTTTCCCTCCATGCGTACTTGGGTTGGGTCTAGCGTGGGGCAAGTGCATATCCCAATGACAAGAAAGCTCACCTTTTTCATGTGAAATTCCCCTTGCCTTCAAATGTTGACTTTACATTAAAATTTGCATTTTGAAAAAGGAACCCTTGAGGTGGTCCCCACCTCCTCCCTTGAATCATGCGCTACCTTTTTAAAAGGCTCTCCTTGCATAGTAATTTTTGCAACCTTAGGATAGGATTATGTATCCCAACACCCCACCCACTTGGCAAGTGGGATTTGGGAATAGGAGAGGGGGATGTGATAGGTAGGTTAGTAGGATAGATACGTTAGTAGGTTAGTAAGCTAGTTAGTAGGGCTAGTTAGATTAGTTGTTTAGGATTAGTAGTTATTAAACTTTCTTTTTAGCATATTTAGATTTATTTAGTAATGTACCAACCTTTTAGAATAAAGTCTATTTTATATAATGGTTATTTATTTAAAAAGAATCATTCATATTAGTTAGCTTAATAGATTTGGTTCCTTATTGTTTTATTTTAAATTATGTAGTTTTCTTTCTTATATATAGATATAATTTTGATTCAATAGTGTAGTTAATTATTAGATTAATAAAATTTGTTTTTATGCCCAAATGTATAGATTCATTAACTTGTTCAGATTTAGTATTGAATCAACACATTAAAATAATAGTCTATATTATCCTATGGTTAATAATTTAAAATGGATCATTAATATTAGTTAGTTTAGGTTATTTCTAGAATTGTGAATTTGTGGATTAGTTAATAGGGGTTCTGGCTTAATGAGTTGATTTACTTAATTTAATTTAATTTAATTTAAATGTATAATAGTGTTTAGTACATCTTGTCATGGTAGTATAATTAATCCACATTTTATCATTAGATAACATTACGTGCTAGTTCACATTACCAAGTTTATTGTCGAATATAATTTAATTATTAATATGGTTAACTCATGAACTAACAATGTAGACAAATTATCGATTATGTTAAATAAATCACATACAAAAGATATAACCTAGGTACATACACCTTTCAAGTTATCATTATTAGAATGAAATTGGTTAGGATATTAAACGCATCCTTTCGCAACGATATTGGATAAGTTTATAGTAATTATGGGAACCCCATTAAACCAAGAATGTTTAAGGATCGTAATGACATTGAATAGGATTATTAAGTTTGATTTCTAGGTCAACCACTAATGAGGTTAGTATACCCCTGTGTCCTTACTATACTAAAACCATAGATTCTCTTACCATCTTTCGAGTTGGGTGACCGACTCTGCAATCGCCTTTATCGATATCCCCGGCTCAATCTATGACTAGACCTTTCAGCTTGAGAAGAAACTTCACCATGTTGTCACCCTCCCTCAGAGCTCTTAGTATTATTGTGTCATCATTGTTGATGTTGTTTTATGTTCTTAAAAAAAAAAAATTGTGTGTATTTTGCCCTAGTTTTGGGCATGACAGTGAACTTGAAGGTTATGAATGGTTTATCCAATGTAGCAATGTCACATATGCTAAGGTATGCCATTTTTTCATCTTCAATGTTAGCATACCATTACTATTCATTATATTAACAATTCATATTTGTTGTTGTAGGTTGATAGGTGAGTTTCTATTACCAGCATCAAACATTTTGCCTCGTTCCTACCGAGAATTATTTACCATTATGAATCAAATTTGAATGAAGTATCAGACAATACATGCATGTCCTAATGATCATATTATATATCATAAACAACATGAATTTGCAACAGAATGCCCTGATTGTCATATTAGTAGATATCGGTCAGATCAAATAACAAAAAAGGTGCCTCAAAAGGTTCTTCGGTACATTCTCATTGTTCCACGTCTTCAATGATTATTCAGGTGCACTAGCTTGGCACAATTTATGGATTACCATGCACGCAATAGAAGTCAAGATGACATTATGTGAATTCATACAGATGGTTTTACATTTAAAGACATAGAAACAACATGGCCACACTTTAAATAAGAACCTCGTAATCTCAAAATTTCATTGGCAGCAGATGGTGTCAATCCATTTGGAGATATGAGATCTGTATACTCAGTGTGGCATGTTTTTTTTACTAACAATAACATTCCTCCTTGGATGTCCATAAAGAAGGAGCACATAATGCTGTCAATGATTGTACCAGGTATTTTTTTATTTAATAGTTATCTAAATTAATTTATAAACACCACATCAAAATGGTCATAATAATTATGTAATATTTTTGTTCATTCAACTAGGTAAGTACCAAGTTAAAGATATGAATGCGTATGTTGTGCCCCTTATTGATGAGTTGTTGAAGTTATGGAATGGGGTCACTATGTATGACATCTCTAGACCAATAGGACAAAGAAAATTTCAATTCCATGCAATGCTTGTATGGACAATACATGATGCCCTGAGCTAACTCATTTTTGTGGTATGTTATATATTGTTAAGGTCACATATTTTTGGTATGTTATAGTGCTTACACATTATTGCTGTATATTTAAGTTGCGTGTGATAATTGTACATGATCCAATTGTACATGATCTTTTAGGTCTCCAAACAAAGGGTAAATTTGCATGTCCAGTTTGTGGTCCGAAGATAAAATCTCGTCATTCAAAAAGTTTAGGAAAGCAGGTGTTCGATGAGTTTAGGCACTTTCTCCACAATAATCATAAGTATCAAACTATCAAAAAACATCTTTTTAATGGAAAAGAAGAGAAAACATCAAGGCCACGAAGAATGACACCTCGTCTATGGAATTTGGAATACAATAGACTAAATGGCTGAGGTAATGTCATTCCATCTGATGATTTTTCTTTGAAATTTATATTTTGACATTGTCTTTTATTTACTAATTAATGATGTAATTGATGCTTGTGAAGGTCGTCAAGGCATCAATGACCAACTTCCTAGAGGAATAAAAAGTTATCCTATTCAATTTAGTAGGTTTTCGTACTACAAGGATCTCTCAATCGTGCATTTGTTTGATGCTATGCATATTGGAAAGAATGTAACAGAGACACTATGGAAAATATTGGATGGAAGGCGTGACAAAGAAAAAATTACCAAAATTTGTAATGAAATTCATGAATCCAATCATGCACTAAAAAATTTTATTGAATCAAATAGCAATGGAGACCGCATAAATACGAGTGCCCTTCCTTGGTTATTAACTGAGCAGCAAAGTGATGAATTAAAAGAAGTAAAAAAAAACAAAATTTCCAACAGGATTTGCTGCAAATATAAGTAGTCTTGTATCAAAGAAAGGTGATTTTGGGCCAGGGTTGAAAATACATGATTGACATACCTTCGTCAAGGTAAGTCATGTTCTCTATTTACAATATATTTATACAATTACATGTACTTTTTATTGTAATATTTTACAATATATTGAAAAGATCATTTTTTAATTATTGCAGTACGTCCTACCTCTATCCCTCCCACACCAGTTTGACAACAGTGTTAAACAAGTTATATATGATCTTTGAAAATATATGAGGTGGTTATCATCTAAAGAAATTGATAAAAAAGATATAAAATATTGGAAGATAAAAATTTCCCTCATTATGTGTGAAATGCAAAAGTGTCTACCTCCAACTTTTTTCAATGCTCAAGAACACTACCTCATACATCAAGTTGAGGAGATTGAATTGTGTGGACCTGTACAAACTAGGTCAATGTGGATGGTTGAGAGACGCTTTAAATTTATGAAGGGCTTGGTTTGACAAAGAGCATATCCTGAGGGTTCTATGGTGGAGGGATATATGGTATACCAGACCATGGTGTATATTAGTGAATATCTTCCCAAGTTTGCAGCAAATATCTATGTAGATCACATTTGGGATCCCAACTCTATTAACAAATTAGAAGGGGAGTACTTGATGGGGAGAGGTAGATTGAGGAAAGTGAGAGGTAATTATATGATGTTATTGCAGTTTATTAATTCTTATAAATCTTCAATATAAGTTGTTTCTAAGCGGTCAATTTATTTTCTTTATAGTTAGTCATGAGTGGGATGCACTACATTTCTATATTGCAAACAATATTGATTGGATGACAGTATGGATTCAACAATCTCAAGAAAATGGTCGCTCATTAACATGGGATGGTTTTGCATCATTGGTTAAAAACCCTCATCGTAATGGAGATCCCAATGTTACACCAATGGTACTTGATCTAGCATATGGTTTAAGAGGTAGAAAGGTACATATAAGTTTACTAACCATGACCCATAAGTTTAATATCAACTCACGGATTGATGCAAATAATCTTGACATGTTTAAATAATTGTAGATCAAATGCCACAAATCTATGTACTACCATGGCCATAAATTTTGCATAAAAAAGTTAGATGACACGAAGAAAACTTGTGATTCTGGGATAAGTGCAGTCTTTGAGGTCACTAATATTTCATCTAGAAATGACATACATTGTCAACAATCTAAAAATCAATACTATGGAATTTTGGATGATATGCTTGAGTGCGACTTTAATTCATTCAAATTAGTTCTATTTGTCATCAAATGGTATAGGCTATGGTTGAATCAAAATGATCCTGATAGGACTGTTATTGAACATGATAGTGGATTTACAATGATTAATACAAGGTCATTTGAGCTAGTTGGAGATGAGCTTTATGTTCTTCCAAGCCAATGTGAGCAAGTGTTTTACTTTGGCATTCCACATAAACAAGGTTGGTCATTTTTTGTTAGACATGATCCAAGAGGAAGGCCAGTAAAGTATAATGTGATGGAAGAAGAAGATACAGAAGAATCAGAAGATGAAGTAAATGATGATCACGAACGACTGTTACACAATGAAGAAGAAGAAGAAGAAAATGATGATGATTCTAGTCCTGCTGACGATGATGGTGATGATGATCATGATCATGATCATGGTGATGAAAATGGAGTTGATCAAGGTGATAATGGTCATGATGAGGATGGTCATGATAATGGTGATGAAGATGATGATGGTGGTGGTGAAGATGGTGGTGGTGTTGGTCATGATGACGATGACGACAATGACGATGATCAAGGTAACAAGTATGATGATGATGATGATGATGATGATGATGATATTCATGATGATGACATGGATGAAGAGGATGATCAATAACATGATCAATGAAATGTATGCAGTCAAGGTATGATCAATGTCACATATGAGGTATTGATTTATTCATAGAAATTTGTTTGACTAGTATGTTTTTATAATTAAGTTATTATGTCTTGAAATCTAATATCATGGAGTATATTTTGCATCATGTAAATTTTTTCTTCTATGTAATTTGTAGCTTACATATCATTTAATTTTTGGCTAGCTTAAGATAAATGATTTACATATGCAGAAAATTAAACGCCTTTGACATGGATCAACAGGTATAATTTATTATTTGGTTTCCTTCTCTTTATTCAACAAAATATATAGATCCTACTACGTCTCTCATTTGATGGATTGTAGGTATCACCAAATAGGTATTTGTCTTATATGTCTTCCTCAAGTGAGAAAAATGTGGGAATAGAAGATAAAAGTGAGACATCTAGTAGGTCTAAAATAGGGAGATCAACTAGAGGTCAAAAGATTAGAAGAAAATTCAATAAATGAATGCAATTTTTCCTTGCTGGGGGGATTCATGTTCTTATGATAATGAGACCAATGGTGACAGGAAGGTTTCCTTAAGGTACACACATCTTCAGAAAGAATGAGTACCCAAGGAACTACCTCCTGTTAACACTAATTTTTCTATTAATGAAAGGATATATCGCATAGCTCCATCTTCATTACATGGTTTGGGCTTATTTTCCATGGATGGCATAAAGGTCAGTTATAATCAAGTTGTTGAATTGAAGGAGTATGTATGACCTTGTTACAATTACAATAATTGGATGTGGATTGTGCAATATAAAAAAATTATGCGTAGGTATGCATTGTCAGCAAATTATATACAATGCAAAGAAAATGATCAAACTAAAAGGCTCTCTATGTATATTGATGGAAGGCCAAAAGCAAGATCGAATATTGCAAGTTTTATAAATAGTTCTTGACCTGTGTCAACTAATAAGCGGTCGAATTGTATATTCGAGGCACGTGAGGGAAATAGTGTATTTGTATGTGCGATAAATTCAATAAGTGCAGGGAAGAGCTTGTGATATATTACAATTTGAATCATGTCGATACAAAAAAAATTCCCTATCATGGGACTGGTAAGTATAAAATTTAAACCAATTGCCTCCAATTAAAATTGACTCCAATATACAATCTACTGTTTTATTAATAAATTTTGTTGGTAAGTTTATTACTTTCATTTCATTTTTTATTGCTAAGAATTACTAATCTTTGTCATGCGGCGACATGGATCAACCACAAGACACAGGCGGGGATGTTCCTCACACACCTTCTTCATCAAAGGTAAACCTTAATTAGTGTAATTCTATAAATTATATAGAAACAAATATCATATTATTATGTTCTTTTCTTTATGGCTTTGGAATTATTTTGATATAATTTTACTGATATTAATGTCACAACTTGATACTTATTGATAGGGAAAAGCACAAATGACAGCAGATCAATTGCGATCTGAAATTGAGGCACAATTTTTAGATGACATCGCACGTAGCTCTAACCCTATCTTCATGGCTACTCAGATTCAAAATAAATATACTAAAGAAATTCTTAACCTTGTGATGATTCCAAACAAAACTGAGGAGACAGAGGCACTCAAAGATGAATTGATACGTAGATTCAAATTTATTAATGTAAGCATTAATTAATCTTAAGCAATAATTAAAGTTCTATAGATGTTTATATTTTATACTATCTTATGGATCATGATCTAAAATATGATGTATTCTTCTTACATGATTTTTTGACACCTATGAATTGTGGTCAATATGGTGAGGGTTGTAGCACACAACCTTCATGTAAATAATCCTTAAACATTTAACCTTTGTATGCATTATTGACTCAACTTATGTTTGGGATGCTTCTAGTACCCCATTTAATCTTTATCCATTGCAAATGTCTTTGCTAACAATTTATTCTTCATCTCATGATGAATTGAATATGCCTCCTTCGATCAACAATCTAATATTGTTGACTACATTGTCCTCAACAAGGAGCTTGTAGACATCTTCCTTTGTACCAGCTACAACTGGTAAAACCTTGTTTTGCTATATTTTGTTATGTGCTAATCATGCATTGATTATTTTCCTTATGTGAATTTTATACACATGGACCTAATTTGTGCACTAATAGATACACGGCCTACACCTAGTACAAGAATGGATACCAGTAGTAGTGAAGCTCAACCATTTCCTAGATCAGCCCATGTTACTAGTACTGGTTCCTTTGCGGGGTCATTGTTGTTGAACAAGAAAAATATGATTCCCTTAAAGGTACCAAAGCTTCTAAGTGCTTTAAAATTATTATTATTTATATTTTAATTGTAGTTTACTTATACATAACTCGTTTTGGACTGATAATCCAATGATGTTTTTGTAGGAAATGATGTTTTTTTATGAAACTCTTTTTGAAATGACATTGAAGCTATTTGGGCCCACCATACGTAAAAGGTACGTATCTTCATAATATTGGTACAATATTTTTCTTATCTTCCATTTATTGTACTATATTAAAGTTATGATATCTAACAATTTTTTTTTTCAAAAAAGGTGGAATGAACATGATACTGACTTAAAAAATCAGCTCATTAAATCTTTAGAGGACCTCTTTGGAAATAAAACTTTTGACAGTGCCTTGATTCTTAAAAAAGCATCCAAACATATAAAGACTATGAGGGACCAATATAGAAGGGCTCTAAAGGATAACACAAAGAACAAGCGTCCTCCTATGATTCCACCGATGGAGTGGAATGAAATAATGGAAGATGCAAAAGAGAAAAGGCTAAAGGATAGAAGAATTCAACCAGAAGACGGAAAATGAAGGTATGCCATGATAGTATTAAGTAGAATGTAATCATGCACTAATTAGTGCTCTTTGTAAATATATAATCTAACATGTTTCAAACTTTTCATAGACTGCAAGACACATCAAAAGCTACAGAAGTGAGATTACAAAAGGTTGGCCAACACAAACTTGGCTTTGGTGGCTATATGAAACTTCACTCTCGACTTGTAAGTAGTAGCATTGGAATTTCATATCAAATTTTTATATATAAGTTTGTAAATAATTTTGTTTAATCAAACCGTACATGCAAAACTGACGATATTAAATATTAAATACAAGGCATAGAATTCAATTTAGAGCCCACAGATGAAGACAAAAGAATAGCCTTGAAGGAAGGCTATAAAGTCATGGTTGCACGCCTACGCCAAGAATCTGAAAGCCATAACAAAGAATCTGCTGCACCAGATGAGACACAAGTAAATTGGTCAAATGAAAAGTAAATCAAATTTAATAGTTAATTTCGAACATAAATTGACTATTTCATGATAACAATGTGCATGACATTTCACTGCAGCCTTCAAATCCTATCACAAAACCTGGGCGTGATGAAGGCCATGATGTGCATCACAGTGGTGGAGGTATTAATTTTATATTAGAAATAAATTACGTAATTATTAATAGAATTTAACATCTTTAATTATAATTGGTCATGTAACCTTTTTTTGAATATTTTAGAGCATGTTGAGCATGTTGAGGTGGTGGCAAATCAAAATGTTATTGTACATGATGTGCATCATAGTGGTAGAGGTATTAATTTTCTATTGGAAATGAATTACGTAATTATTAATAGAATTTAACATCTTTAATTGCAATTGGCTGTGTAACCTTTTTTTGAATATTTTAGAGCATGTTGAGCATGTTGAGGTGGCGGCAAATCAAAATGCTATTGTACATGATGTGGCATTTTCAGGTAAAGAAAAATGCATGTTACGTTCTACTGGTTATTGAAATACATGTAACAGTAAAAAAAAGTATGTTAATTTAACCCATTTACTTGTTATTGCAGCAAACCCCCCTTTAGTGCAGCAGCCTCGTGCTCCTCAAAACATGAGGAAGCACCATAATTTGAGATCACAGCCACAAGAGCAGGAAGATATTGATGCTCCTGGAAGGCTTTTCCAGGTTAAGAAATCTACAAAAAAATCAAAAAAGAAATGATTTCTTAAAAATACTCTTTGATAAAACTTGTTTGATTGACTTTAAGTAATTAACTATGAATGTTGCGTATTAATATTGAATTTTATGTCATATTAATGAATATTGTTATGTGTTAATTAATTCTTGATTAGTGTTGCATATTAATTATTAATATTATATCATATAAGTGAATGTTATTTGATTGTATTGATTGAATGTTATCATTCACAAATGGTTGAATGAATGAATGAAGTGTGTAATTAGATGTTAATGGGGAATTTAGATTGATGTTAGGGGGAGGGGGTTAGGCCAGATGAGCTTTCACCTTCACGTGGTTGGCCTTGTTAAGTAGATAATATTAAAGTATTCTCAAAACCAAGTGAATCTCAAACTAACATACCTTTATTATTTAATCAATTTCATTTGTTCTGGGTCTTTGCTCATAAGTGCATTTTGAATGTGTCATTTTCAGGAAACTTTGTATCAAGCTCTTCTCATTGGACAACACCTTCAACCTCTATCACTCTCAAAATTTCCTACTGTTGTGATTTGTTCTGATCTTCATATCCTTTCATGTATGTTTGTCTATGTTTAATATTGTAATCCCTCATGTCTAGTATGATCCTAAACATTGATTGTGGATCATTTAATATGATCCTAAACATTGATGATCATGCAGTCTAAATCAGAAGTACAAAATTAATATAATAAATTTTAGAAATTACATAATTGAAATTGTCAGATATAATCAAATAATCTTTTGTATACATTTAGGGCCCGTTTGTTTGTTGGAAGATGGCTGGAATTTGAAAATGGGAAGATGTATTTTTGTACTGCCAAATTCCCATTTTGGTCCAAAATGAGAATTTGGCAAATTCCAAAAAAAAGGTGGAATTTGCCAAATTCTCATTTTGGACCAAAATGGGAATTTGGCTTTACAAAAATACATCTTCCCGTTTTCAAATTCCAGCCATCTTCCAAAAAACAAACGGGCCCTTATGTAGCAATATAAAATGGGAGGCAGTGGCTGGATTGAGAAAAGGGGTTTCAAAAAAGAGCTCAAGAGGTGATTGGACAACATCAAACAATATCAAGTTCCTCTTCTTTCAATACAAATTATATAAATTATATTATACTCTTAGTTTATTATTGTTTCTCAATGTGAAAAGAAGTGAAATATTAGTTGAATACTAAGCCAAGTTACCAAAATCTTGTATGAAGATCTTTGTGTATGAAGAAATTTATGTGAAGATGCTTTTGTGTGTAAGAACTTTTGTATATGATCTGAATATGACATACAAGGACCATTCTTTTGGAAAATACCTATGTGAAATGAATGGGATTGATCAGTCTTGTTGGGTCTCTTATATTTAATGAATGGGATTGATCAGTCTCGTTGGGTCTCTTGTCTCCCAAGGTGCCATGACCAACTCCACATCTTCATCTTCATATTGGAAATTTTACATGTCTTATAAAGAATCGTAACCATGGGATTAGGAATAGAAAAAGTAAGTAAAATGGAGATTTGTTTTCAACTGCTAGTTCAATAATGGTTTTTCCTTGTTTTTTTCCTTGTTACTCAGTGGAAGATATACTAACAGAACAATTTTACCTTATTTTGTGCAGAATGCTTTCCAGCTAGCTTTATTTTTTATGGATATGGGTAAGAACAATATTATTTGGTCAAGAATAAGTAGTTACCTAAATACTAATAGAGTTGAATAGTTTGCATATTCCAGTATAAATGTAGCTTATTTGGACTTCATCTTTTGGCAAGTGCAGTATGAATTTGGGCTGAGGTCTTGTTTCCATTCAAATTTTTCATTTATCATTATCAGAGTTGCAATGGGGTGAGTATACATAATGATGTTACTACAAACCACTATGTTCATCCACATTTTCATTTACCATTAGAGCTATTGACAAACAATGTTCTTCCCTGATAGATTCAGGACATGCAAGGAATCCTTTGAATTGGGTTTTGAGCTTACATTCCCCTTCTTGATCGTCACATAAATATTTTAGAAATAATACATCTCCATTTTAAAAGTAATACATCTCTATTTTAGAGACCAATGTAGACTGATCTGGATTTCTTGTGTATGTGTCTAAGATCATTGTACAATTTTTGTGCAGCTATATCACACTTCCTCTCTATGCACTTGTGACATAGGTATTTCTTGTTATGCTACCCTTTTACGTAAATCATTAACCAATATAACAAATTATCCTTTTAAGGTTTAATAAATATTAAAAAGAACCAAGTTTAGTTATGATTGGTACATGCATGGTAGAATTAGTGAAGACCAGAGCTTATGAAAATAGATAAGGTATGATATGGATACAATACATGTTGAAGATTCCCATATATAGATATGAAAATTATAAATACTTACATATACTCAATTATTTATATATCTAATTGTATCTGGATGCATCAACTTCACTAGCCTATAGAGTGATTTCCAATGAACATTAGAGCTCCTATGTTATACAAAACTGTCTTCCATCCCCAAAATTACCCATTCAATCAATTTGATGCATAAATTTGACTCATTTTATTTCATAGGCCAACACTGGAAAGTTATCTGAGAACTAATACAAATAGAATACGATAAGGTCTTAACTCATGTTGGGGTTTCTTCTGTGTTATGGTGGAGGCCAGGGATAAGGTCTTAACTCATGTTGGGGTTTCTATTGTGTTTGGACTAGTTATAGTTGCACTATTCTACATTGTGGGACATATCTCTAGTGCTCCATTGTTCTCAAGCTCTCACGTCGAGCTCACCAAAATGTAACATATGAAATAGAATGTTGTTACTAAAATGTAAGGTAAGAAAAATGATGGGTTGATAAGATCTTACTAAAATGTAATAGATAAAGTATAGAAATGATTGATTTGATTTATAGATTGTTTGTGAATTGATTTTCTTGAAATATAAGGTGTTAATGTGTAGATTATTCTTTGAATTACCTAGATTGTATTGGATTATTTTAACCTTGATTGAATTGAATTGATTATGTATTGCATTTGTGATTAAGGAGAAGATAAGATGTTTCTTTTCTATTCCCAAATGTACAAATGGGAGATCCAAGTTGATCAACCCAAGAGAAGGGTTAATGCACAAATGAATCAACTATTTGGAAAGGAAAATAACAAAGGAGATACCTTAAATTCTGTAATTT
>MU227345.1:809579-839949 GCA_018584345.1 Thuja plicata
TAGAAAGTCTAAAAACAAGGTATGAAACCCTTCAAGAACAATCACTTGTAACAACATATGAACTCTTCAAGAACACTCAATCCTTGTATTGAAATGCTTCTCTTCTTTGCAAGCATTATCATGACAAGGTAAAACCTTTGCATTTGTATTATTGGTCACAATTTCATATATGGGATTTATCACATATATTCTCATTTTTACCAAGCATGTTCTTTCTTATGTCTTTTACATATAATAACAATGTTCTTCATAATGGTAACCAATGCTCTTTGACCCTTATAACAACAACTGGTGTTCTTCATCTAGTTACAGATCTTCACTATGTATTTGGAACTATTTTTTGATTTTTCATGAACTCACTATCCTTGATCTCCACACATTGTTTTTCTTTCAATCCTTCACTATTTGTTTGTCATGTAACAATGTATTATTGATACGTAAGGTCCTTTCATTGTTATCTACTTGATGACTATCATGTATTGTGCGTGAGAAGATCTTCTAAATCACTGTTATCTTTTACATTGTCTTTTTCTCATTAAAAATGTGATTTATTCATGTGCATGGACTGCTATAACTAGTAATCATACCATTGGACTATTATTATGCTCATTCTTTCACTAATCTTTCTTTTCATTCTCATGTCAACCATATGCCTTTATACCTTGCAAATCATTTCCCTCCAATGGGATATTAATATCAATGTTTTGATACCTTGCAATATGTCCCTAGTACTTTTTTTACACATTGTGTTCCTTCCTTTCATAACAGCTTAACATATCCCTTTCCTCACTATTTTTAACATTTTTAATGACCTCCTTAGATTAATGTCTATAATTCCTTGTTACTGATGCATATTGTTTAGGATAGATACTATTTCTTTTGTTGTCTTGAAACCTTCCCTTCATTGCATTATCTATATTTAAGGTGTCATAGCACTCTGTCATCAATCATTTGTTGTCCTTCATCCTTTGATTCAAATCATTTTTTCATCTTTATGTTGCATGATTAATAATTATTTTTATTGATCTTTTTTAGAGAATTTTATAAAATATGATGAAATAAAATATATCTTCTAGTGTATGGTGTTGATTCAAACATGAAACACTACCTTTCATTAGTTCATACATCAAACTTTATTCAAAAACTACCCTTGTCCTCATCTGATTCGCTATCCTCAATTGTTGCTCATCTCCATCATACGTGTTGTCCCTGCATTAATGACTGCTTTTCTTCTTTCCATATTGTTTTTTCTTTGTGAGAGAAATGTTTTGTTCATCAATGGCTACTACAATCACATGAAGAGTGTTTCTCTTACTAATGAAACTCATTGTCTTTTTTATCAATCTAAATTCTATTCATCTTAAACTAATCCTTTATTTGAAACCCATTACTATTTGTTGTCCCTTTATTGTTTTTTACAAGAAGCTTTGCATTGAACACTTCTTTTTCTTCCTCTTTTATGTGTTGTTATCTTCACAAATTTGATATTCCTTTACACAAATCTGATGTTCAAAAATAGAGAAGTGTTGTTCTATTCCTTTGGACTTTTGTTCCTTTACACAAATCTATTGTTCCTTTGATAGATCTAAAGTTAAACTGTTGTTTAAAGCTCCCTTTTAACATATTTTCAACATTTTATCCAAAAACTTGTAGAATTTTCTATTCCTTTACACAAATCTGATGTTCAAAAATAGAGAAGTGTTGTTCTATTCCTTTGGACTTTTTTTCCTTTACACAAATCTATTGTTCCTTTGATAGATCTGAAGTTAAATTGTTGTTTAAAGCTCCCTTTTGACATATTTTCAACATTTTATCCCAAAACTTGTAGACAAAATCCTAGTACACAAACTCCCAGAATGCTTTCAAGACCTAAGAATTATTATAAAGACATTTTTTCCATAAGGATAAAAAAATGGGTAACAACTTTAAAAGGAAAGAAAATATCTACAGATGCACAATTTGAAAAAGATTTTCAAAAACCTAGTTGGAAAATAGTGTGATCAATTTCCCATGTAAATTTCCCTTTGCTACATTGTGTATGCATGTTAACTCTAAGTTAGTCATTTTAGAATTCAGCACATACATTGTGAGTTATATACATTCTCAGGGCATTTATATTTGCCTATATGGGAAACCACTTTCTTAAGAAAAACTTGGGTAATTGTCCTGTAGTAAATATTCCTTAGGCATAGTGAAGAGAATATTTATATTGAACTTATTTTAATCATGTTATGACAGAATAAATCTAGATAATGAGGCAGCCAAAAAGGGACTTGAATGTTTGGAAAGACATATGAAGGTTGATTTTACTCACCTATATCAATCTCTCTTAATCATGTTATATTTGCAAGTCATTAAAATCTTGTTGTGATTTGGTTGTTGAAATTCATTTGCAGGGTGCAAATCCAGATCTTCCAAAAGAAGATGAGGAAAATGAAGAAGATGATGTCAAAGCTGAGCAGGAAGAGACAGAATATTAGCTTCTTTTCAATGTCATGGTGTAAGATAAATAGGGCTCTTGGATTCAATTCCCTAATAATATGTACATTATTCATTGTCAATTTGTGAGGAACAACTTAGATCTAAAAGGTAAGAGTTTTCCAACTTCTTTGGAATGCTCATGTTAATGCTGGCCATCACTGGATATTGTACTAACAACACTTGACTCTTTGCTCAATTTTTTGTATCTTTCAAGCTTTGAAATGAAAATTTACTTGATTCACGGTCTAATTAAAATTAATTATTCAAGCCCATTCTAATGTCACTATAGTTTAGCTCTTATGGGTGACAAGTAGTCACAGTTGATTACAATTTGATAACTCTTGGAGACTCTTTTCTAATTCATATATATTTATTTTTATATGGTTGGGATTTTTTCATAGATATTCTACAACATGTTTAAGCATAGGTTGGTTTGTTGTGAATATGCATTTACAAGCATTTGATTCATGTTCCATGACATATGACTCGATTCCTATGGCTATCTGAGTTCTTGGAGGATCATTAAATAGACAATATGAAATTAGAGTTCACAAAGGGGTATTTAATATTATATAAAAATAGTTAAATGCATCACTATGCATGAGGGATAGAGAGGGTAATGTTATTTTCTCAAGTATTTGGGTAAGACAATAGAAGGGTTTCTTCCATAGTGTTCCAGAGATGGGGATGGTGGGATGGCAGGGGGTGCTTTTTATCTTCTACAACATATTTAAGCACACCTTAGTTTGGTGTGGATATGCATTACAAGTATTGGATTTATGTTCTATTACATATTACTTAATTTCCATGAATTACGATTTTGATGAATTCCACGAACATGTGAGCAAAGAACATTTTTTATATTACAGGCTACATCAAAGCTCAAGCTGATGGCTAGTTAGGATTGTCTCAGACCTGGAATAGATTGATTCATGGTTTGTAACTTTTTCAATCTCTAAAAACTTTGGATGTTGAATGATTGGTCTATTTTTGATGTTTTTCTCTGTTGCATATCAACCTGCATTATATTTTTAAGAATTGTCATTTTAATATATATTAATGCAAAGTAACACCTGAAGATAAATATCTAGACTAATCACCGACCAAGATGTCATTGGTGATTACTCTGGATATTTATCTTGAGGTGTTTTTTTTTTGTAACATTTCTTCTTGGTCAAACTTTTGACCATTTTGTGTCAAAATATTTTATCATGGGTTTGGCATCCTAGTCGGATTTGCTAAGCATTTCGATGCATTTTGGTCGAAACCCTTAGACAGGTTGGTCTGCATATTGAACATTTTATGTTGAAATGTTTCATTGTAGGTATGGCATCTAGGTTGGATGGGATAAACATTTCGATGAAGTTTGGTCAAAACCGCCAGGTAGGTTGCTCTGCATATCGACCATTTTGTGTCAAAATTTTTGCGTCATGGGTTTAGCATCCTAATTGGACAGGCCAAACATTTTGACAACTTTTGGTCAAAACCACCATTTAGAATTGGCCAATTTCAATTGCCACTTTAGACCAATATTGGCATAGAACATTTGACCTTATCCACCATCTGTCAAAAGTTCAACTAGTAAAATAGAAATGAAGAAATATGTGGATCATTCGACCAATATTGGTAGAAACTTAGACCAATTTTTGGTTGAAAAAAGGTGCCAAATCTACTAGTGGGAGTATGGGTCAAACCCAAGGCCCAAGGCTCCTAAAACAAAAATGACTAGGAAAATAGATCCTTCCAAGGGGCCAGCATAGGTTTCACCAGATGAAGGACCCTCCACTTTTGGACAATCTTCCCCTACCACCGGAAAAGGAAAGAAGACATATAAGTGGAAGAAAACTTATGTGTCCCCATAATTAGAAACCGTATAGGAGGACCCACAAGAAGAGGAAGAGGGAGAGGTCCCTCTAGTAAAAAAGATGAGGTCTAAGAAAAGGAGAGAAAAGGAGACTAGTAGGAAATACCAAGAGGGTCTTAAAGAGAAAGATAACCCCTTGGATGCTCTAGGATCAGATGAGTTCCAAATGCCAGATTTTGAGGGTCTGGAAGGTTTCTCATATCAAGGCCAGGAGACACCAGGTTATGCAGCTAGATATGAGGTAGGTGGTCCTTCTCTTTTTCAACCATAGGTAACCCTAACTCCACCTCCCACTCAATTTACCAATCCAAAGCCAAATATACCTATTATGGGAGAGAGCTTTACAATAGATCAAGGGCTCAAGAATCAAGAGTCCCCAATTTCCCAAGAGGTGAGCAGAAATGAGCCCATAATAGATACCATTATTGTTACAATGCCCCTCACATTCCTACTCCACCAACTATTTTTCCACCCCTTATTCCTACCCCACCACCATTTCTCCAAACTCCACCAAGTACTCTTCCACTTCTAATTCCAAATCTCCCAACACCTACTCCACCATCATCAAGCCCTTTGCCTTGCCACATCCTGAACCCTGGAGGATCAATAATCATAGAGTTTGTGACACCTTTTGAAACCACATTGAAGGACATGACTGGTCTCAATATTGAAGTGTTGGTTAGCTCCTCAGCAGACAAAGACAAAGGCTAGGAAAGACAAGATGAGGCAATGGAAGAAGACGAAAAGGAAGAAGAGGAAAGGGAAAAAGAAGAAGAACACCAAGGAGAAATGAATGAAGGGGAACAAAGACAAGAACAAGAAGAAGGGATAGATAAAGAGGTGGCTCCAAGGTCCCAAAATTTGGATTCAGTTCTTCAGGTTACCACATATCAGCTGGTCACCGCATCTACTAAACCTAAATGGTTTACTAAAGAAATCTAGTTAAGGAGAAGAACTTATACATATGAGGATGAAGGGGAAAATATAGATATACTGTCCCTAGGGAAATTTTTTCATTAGATGAAGATCAAATTACCAGCGTGGACAATCTCTTATGTTACTCAAGACACAAGGGGGCACTGGAAGGCACAAGTTGTAGTCTCATCTGCTAGCACCTCTCAAACACAAGCAACTCTAGAAGACTATACATTTGAGGAGGTAGATTTGGGGGAACCCACTAGGGAAGGGAGCAAGATACTAGAAGCCTTGGGGCTTAAACATGCCCTATTTTTCATGAGTAAGGATGAAGAGACCAATAAAAACCTTGACAGAACATAATGAAGCCTTGAAGAAATTCATTCACAAAATGGTTGGTCCTATTGACCCCAACTTCCAAGAGGCCTCATTACAGGCAATGTTAGATAAGAGAAACACCCCAGACTTGTCAGCAGGGTTAACACCATCCTTCATCGAAACAAGTGCAAATTGGAAGGAAGATCTTGAGCAGTACGGGGAAGGTGCCATCAAATGGGTATTCAAACCTTATATGGTTATTCTTATAGAAGCTAAAAATTTCATTTATTTGATGACAAATGAGGGTGGCCTAGATTCTAAGACAAGCAAATGGTGAGCTTCCCTCCAAGATTTGCAGATCATCAAGAAACAATGCTTCTAGATTCTAGTAAAGATATATGAAGGTGAGGAGCTAGACAATTTTGAGACATGGATCAAGTGCATAATCAAGATAATTAGCGTTTATGAAAAATGGCAAGCCTCCATACTAGAGAAGAAGAAATAAGTCCTGGAATGGGTGGAAGAAATAGATTTTTTCTTCATAGGGATTGGCCTTGATTTGTACTTGGATGAAGCCAAGCATATCTTACGGACATCTAAAGAAGTGGTCCAACAATTTAGGGACATTATGACAAGTGTAGGAACCAAGGAAGCCTTGAAACAATTATTCTATTCAAAAGAAGAGATGACGAGGATGACAAACCATCCATTTTTTTGCTTCCAAGCTAACTACCTTCAAAGAGAAGCAAAAATGAAAGGTTAACAAGGTAAAAAGATAGAAGATAAACTCTGAAGAAGTTCAAGAGGTCATACAAAGGCTCTGGGCTGCACACCTAGAAGTATTCCCAAACTGACCCCTTGGACCACTGAAACATTTTGAAGAAGCAATCTCCAAACACTAGACAGAATTCCCTAAGGTAGATTTCATTATTTCATCCTTTTTGCCTTTTGTCCCTTCAAGACATCCAACTTCCAACCTTTCGGTCTTTCGGCCCCACAAGCAAGATAGTGTTTCGGCCTTTTGTCCTTCCAAGTTTTTGACCTTTCGGCCTTCCAAGTTTTCAGCTTTTCGGCCCTCCAGGTTTTTTGGCCTTTCAGCCTTCCAAATATTTTGGCCTTTTCGGCTTCCAACAATTCTGAACTTTGGACCAAAATTTTGATTGTTTAACACTTAAGAAATTTTGGGGCATTAAAATTTTTGGAGGTGAGGTCGAGGTCCAAAAAATCTAGGTGTTTCCAGCGAGATCACATTTTTTCACACCATTTGAAATCTAGATCAGATTGATGGCTAACTTGAGTTCATTTTGAAGCGTCTAAGGGTCTCTTACCAGTCTCCACCGCCAGAAGAGATTCCAGATGAAGAATCCAAGGAAAACTCTAAGAAAAAAGAAGAAGACTTCAAGTTTTCAGAAGAAACCCTCCTTCTTTTCTCTTTTCTTCTTAGTGAGTTTGACCCTCCTTGCATGGGCAGACTGATTGTAAATGGATTCAAGAATCCATGCAATTTATCTAGTATCAGTTAATATTAGTTTCCCTTTCAGCAAAGTTTTATTTTAATTTATTTTTCTCTCTGATGCCCTAAATTCATAATTTAGAGTTGTAGATCAAACTCTATATATTGTAATCACAAATCAATGTAAAGGGTCAGATTCCTAATGCAATAAAGATATACATTTGGTGCTTCATTCGTTATGTGTGAATTTCTGCTACCTATGCAAAATTATTGGATGTATGCTTGCATTATTCATTATTTTCATAGAGCCACTTGTTTATTGTGTTTCAGATTCACATTTTTTTAGTTGGAGTTTGTTGTTGTTTTCTTTACCTTGCTGTGACAAATGCCTGGAGGATGTCATCTTTGGGTTTAATGATAAATCTGTCTCATGGGTGCACACATCTTGGTGGCTTCATGATTTGATCAATTTTGAATATCTCGCATGAGTGAATGTACCTTCTCTCCAAACGCTCACATCCATGGAGTATTGAATTGTGACTTGGTCTGATTTATGCTTCATGGGTTTGTTCCAAATCTCCCCATCATTCAATTCACAAGGAAGAGTTTTCAATGGTTTATGTCTGTAGGATTTTATTTTTCAGTAATTCATTTTACTTCTCGTTACTCTATTCTCTCTTTAAATCCTATCTCTAAATTCTTAAAATCCACATCTTGAAAATACAAAATTGCATTTTATTTACAACACCCATATATGTTAAAATAGAAAATACCAAAAGAGAACTAAAGTGTTTTTGTAGTTTGGTGTCTTGAATGAACAAGAAAAGGCCTCCTTGTGAACATTCACATTTATCTTCAACTAAGTAATCAAGCAGGTTGTGACCCAACCCCAAAGAACCTTGGGAATAACCCTGTTATTCTTTCAAGAGAGGAAATCAAATCTCGAGATCCTAGCAAGTTGGCTTGTGTCAAAACAACGCTCAACAGAAGTGGTGCTAGAAGGAGGGCCTCAAGACTAAAAATTTGGATAACATTGGATCATTCTCTATAGAGATATTCAAGCGAGTTCTTAGATCATATCCAAAGAGAGGCGAGTTCCTTGAACATACCCACCATCGTAGAGCTCACAGCGACAAAGGAAAGATCAAAGAAAAATCCTCTTACCACCTTACTGAGTCTCAGAATTCTCTTGGACAGCAATCACATATTGCTGCCCCGACTGTCATAACAGCCATAGATCAAAATCAGAACGTGAAAAATCACAATTTGCAACAACCACGTTCGATGGCCTTTTTCGCCAATGCAACCATCTCACCTCTAAATTTTGTTGGGCAGCGCCATGAGTTACCCAAAAATCCAAATAATTTTTGCACCCGATTCATATATGGCGAATCAATGACAGCAGAAGAACAAATCTGCGCCTTTAAGGAAATTTGTAACTGCAAAGAGATTGCCCACCAAGACATTGTTTTTCGTCTATTCCCATACACTTTGGGAGAGTTTGCATAGAATTGGTACCTAAACTTACCACGAGGATCTATCTTTGGATGGAATAAATTTGAAATCAAATTCCTCAATCAATTCAAGTTGTATGTGGATCCCGCCACAACACATCACCAGTTCATCACAACAAGGAAAGATCCAAAGGAACCCATCGCTATGTTCAATCATCATTTTCACAAAATGCATGAAAATTTGGAATCTCCTTACACCATTCCGTATGAGGCTGTCATACAAGTTTATTTGAATTCTTTGGATCCTTTCACCTCAATCTTTCTAAGGAGGCTTCCCCCAGTGGATAGAGACACAATGGAAAAGGTGTACAATGAAGCCATCACATTCACCCAACAGATGGACCCGTAAGAAGGGAGTTATGCAACAGTGCCTACTATGAATAACCATAATGTCCCACATTCATTTGTAGAAAGAAATCAATCTCTGGCCACTCACACACCTATTTTGAATCCCATTCTGGCACAACCATTTGTATCTATACCCCCATCTATTACTCACCTCGGTTATGATGCTCACAAAATAGCATTTGTGGAGAAAAGAGTTATACCCTAAGCAGAGCCTGATACTCTCATGGCCTCTGAGCTAGATGTCGTGAAGAAGACCTTATCACAACTCACCAATGAGCTCACCTAGATGAAGTTTAATCCATCCCAAAATCAAAGTGGATATCAATGGATGTCTGTTGGTCTGAATACATACCCCTAGAATCCAAACCAAGGCTTCAATACATACAAAAACAACAACAATACACAAGAGAAGTAGTTTGGGAAACAAAGGCTAAGCTGGCCATGGAACATTGGACCCAATAATGGCAGCATCCTAGAAGACAATGCCAATTCTTATGAAGCTTCAGAGGCTATTTTTTTTGGGGCTCCAAATTTACACCAAGGCAATGATGGGTATGGGAAAAACTCCTGTGATCACTACATCCAAAACCCAAAGGAGCCCCCGATTCAATTTAATGCTATGGTGTTTTATTCCTATGAGTCTAGAAAAGAGGAAGGCTAGAATGCTTTTGTAGGAGAAGATGAGTTTGTGTTTCCCTTCCAGAGGGAAAATGAGCCTAAATATTCAAAATTACATGCCTTCCAGAATGATCAAGGAAACTCATATAACCTACAAAGCAGAAAGGAACCTCTCACCAATGGTATTCCCCCAAGAAAACAACCAACCCCACTAGATCCTTGGGCTAGTAACAATCCCATGCCTCCTAAAGGCCTGAATGGTCTGACACCCGATACAGCAAGTACATATGCTAGCTACAGAGGTGCAGCCTGGTCAAGTGATAAATATAGTGTGGTTGATGAACAAAAGAAAACTAAAGCAAACATATCTATGTTCGAACTGCAGCAAGGCTGCCCATCTCAAAAGGAGGCCCTTCTAAGATCTCTAGACCACTCAAAACCTAACTCATCAACCAACAATACAAGGAAACTTACATCCAATATCAACACATCTAAGGCTTTCCCCGCAATGTTCAAGGATAAGATGGAGGTCCCACCATTCTTACTCAGTTTATGGTTGTTTGGAAAGAACCTACACAAATGCCTGATTTATTCAGGAGCTTCTTGCAACGTCATGCCCCTATCAATCTACCAAAAATTAGGAATGGCACCCCAAGTAACAAACCAAGTAGTCATACAACTGGATAAGACCGAGGTCAAGGTGATTGGTGTGCTCAAAGACATTCACATTCAATTGGTTGCAGATCCCAGAATACAAGAACACATTGATGTGCATATAGTGGACATACCTAAAACTTATGGGATGCTATGAAGTCAAGAATGGACCAAGTGCTTGAGAGGGTGGCTTTCCACAGATTTCACCCAGCTGTGGCTACCATGGAGAGGTTTGAATAACCAAATCAAGATAGATGCAAAGCCTAAATTGAGAAATATGATCACTGAGTACAATTCCCTGAATGAATTCATGTTCACCCAGATAGACTTGGGCACTTATTGGATGGATGACATCCTCATGTTCCAAATCTAAGAAGGCCTAGAATCGGACCACAGCCCCATTCTAGGTCTCTTAGAATCAGATATCAATAGTGACACCTTCCAACATTTCATCAACAGCATGAAAACTAGCTTATGGCACTTGGGTCAGGACACAGACCCTAACATCTTGTTACTACCAGGGTACTGCCAACTACACTAGGCTAGCCATTCTGAGTTCACATGCCCCAGTTCCCAGGAAGCATTATCATGGGTATTGACCCAGATTGCCTTACCAATAAAGCTATCAGAAACCCCAATAATAAAAGAGGACATCCTCGAGATCAAGGAAAAAGATAACACCCCACCATAAATAAACAACCCAGTCCCTACAAACACTTCACATCAGAACTAGGATAGTGGGTTGAATTCTAATGATAGAAGTCCTACTTTGAACACACTTAGTGATTGGAGTACCTCTGATGATGGAGCATGTCCCCCTTATAAAGAAATGCTAGAAGATGAAGGCGGTGAAAGTGTTGAAACCCCCAAACCCAGACATACCCAAAATATAGGAGAATTAACCTCTTCTCACAGTGATGGAGAAAAGAGGCATAAACTCAAAACTGAGGGCTCTCCCAAGAGAAAATCATCCAAGTCTAACCCTACTAAGCAACCATCGATATGGAAATTATGGTTCAATGGTTCCACATGTAAATCGGGAGTAGGTGTGGGGATCAAATTGATAAACCCAAGAGGTAAGTCTTTCTATGCCACTTATAGGTTACAATTTTTGTACACAAACAATGTCACAGAATACAAAGCGTTGGTCTACGGGTTTCTCCTGGCCCACGAAAAGGGAATAAAAATATTGACAGTAGAAGGGGACTCTCAATTAGTCATCAAGCAGAACCATAGCCAGTATACTTATAGTGATAAGAGGCTCTCAGCCTACCAAATTAGAGCATGGGACTTGATCAACGACTTTGACACTTTTGACATCAAAACCATCCCAAGAAGAAAAAATGTTGTCGCCAACTCCCTAGCCATTTCAGCTAGCTCACTACATCCAAAGAGAAATCCAAGCTAAAGAAATTCTTAGTTGAACTTGTCGTGGCCCTAGCCATTCTAGACAACATCACTAATTTTCAAGTCTTCCAAGATGATCAACACATCTTGGAATTTATCATGTGTGTCATTGTGTTTGAAAAGATGAGGAAAAGGAAGGTGAAAAAGTAGTTGAACTTGAAGATCTTGATTATCAAGGTGTCATAAATCTGAGGACCAATGCCATACCCAAAGGGATGGTTGAACTAGAGAGGATGTTTTCCAACGACAAGACTGTAGTAAGGAGACACCTGATGGAAAAGAATGTGATACATAAAACCTTGGCATGGAAGAGGAACCTATAGAGGTCCACATTGAAAAGGTAGGAACCAAAGAAGAGAAGGAGAAAATGGTCCAGCTCCTCACTGAATATCGATATGTCATAGAATGGAGCTATGAATAATTGAAGACATATGACACCTCAGTCATAGTGCACAACATCCCTCTAAAACTAGACTCCAAGCCTTTCAAGAAATGATAGAGGCCCGTGAACCCTACTATGGAATCATTAATCCAAAAGGAAGTTCAAAAGTTGCTTGATGCTAGAATCATCTTTCCAATTCGGCATTCCACTCGGGTTGCGAACTTGGTACCCGTGAGAAAGAAAACTGGGGAGATTAGATTGTGTGTGGATTCCTGGAACCTTAACAAGTCTTCTCAGAAGGAAAATTACCCACTCCCATCTCTTGACGAAGTGCTGCAAAAGGTCAGTGGGTCCCAAATGATGTCATTTCTAGATGGTTACTCAGATTACAACCAAGTGATGGTGTAGGAAGAGGACAGGCTGAAAATGGCATTCACAACCAAATGGGGAACCTTCACCTACCGTCGGATGCCTTTCAAACTGATCAATGTCAAGGCCACTTTTCAGAGGGCAATGGACATAGCTTTCAAAGGACTAGTTAGGAGGTGCATTATCATATACATGGATGAACTCATAGTTTTCTCAAAACAAAGATCTGACCACTTAAATGACCTCAGAAAATGTCTTCAAAGATGTAGGTAATTCACGATTTTCCTCAATCCCAAGAAATGTGTGTTTGGGGTAACTGAAGGAAAACTATTGGGACATATCATCTCTGAGAAGGGGATAGTCATAGATCCTGAAAGGGTAGAGGCCATTCTAAAGTTGACACTGCAGCATAGCCGCAAAGAACTAAAATCTTTCTTTGGGAAGATCAACTTCATAAGGAAGTTCATTAGTGGTTTCATAGAGATAGTAAAACCGTTGAATGACATGCTCAAGAAAGATGCCAAGATTGAATGGGCTCTCCTAGACAAGAAATCCTTTGAGGAGATTAAAAATTCCATCGCTACGGCACTGGTCCTGGTCAGCCTGGACTACACTATCCCTTTCAAGGTTTACTCTTTTGCATCTGAGCACTCATATGCAGGCATCCTCACACAGAAGATGAACAGTGAAGATGAGAGACCCATAGCTTTCATGAGTTTCCCTTTCAAAGACATTGAGCTCAGATACCCAAACCTAGATAAATAGTCATTTTCTCTTGTCAAAGAAGTGAAAAAGTTTAGACATTACATCTTGAGAAGTAAATTCATTGGGATAGTTCCAGACGTAGCCGTAAAGTCCCTTTTGATGTAGAATGAGTTGGGAGAGCAGAGAGGAAAATGGATGGAAATCCTCCAAGAGTTTGACCTTGAAATCCAACCAATGAAACTAGTAAGGGGCCAAGGCCTGATAAAGCTAATCTCTAAGGTTGAAGAAGGTCTGGTCTGCCAAACCTACACCGATCAAGGTGTGATCAGTGATGTATCGTATCAAGACATAGTGTATTGTCTATTGCAAAACCATTTCCCAGAGGAGATGAGTGGTTCCTAGAAAAGATCCTTGAGAATCAAAAGTAGCTCCTACATGTTGAATAAATGGACAACTATATAAATGCAATTATGAGGCTCTATACCTAAGGTGCTTGGACAGACTCAAGGGAATCCTAGAAAATTTCCATGACAAATACGGAATGGGACATGGGTCAGCTGATGCAACTGCTCACCAAATCTTAAGGGCTGGATATTTTAGGCCTACAATAGTCAGGGACACTAGTGAACATGTGAGGTCTTGCCACACTTGCCAAACTAGTGCAACTCAAGAGAGAAACCCCGCAATGCCCTTACAACCAGTATATGAGGTCAGCATGTTTTCCTAATGGGGCTTAGATTTTGTTGGAATGATTAACCCCCCTTTGTATGTAGGACACAAGTTCATTTTGACTGCTACTGACTACTGCACACACTAGATGGAGGCTCAAGCACTGAATAATTGTACTACAGAGGTCGTGACCAAATTCTAGGAGGAGCGCATCATAACCAGGTTTGGGATGCCATTTTATATGGTATGTGACAATGCTCCCTCTTTTTCTTCTGCCTCTCTCACACAATGGGCCTTTGAAAACTAGGTAATCCTCAAGTTCTCTTCAAATTATTATCTGCAAGGCAATGGCATAGAAAAATCTACAAACAAGAACTTAACGACAATGATCAAACACCTCCTGGATGACAACCCCAGGGATTGGCATACGCAACTAAAATATACTTTGTGGACTGATCATGTAAGGATCAAAAATTCCCTGGGGACGTCTCCATACCAACTGGTCTATGGCTTGCAACTAATTTTCCCTATGAACTTAAAAATCCCAGTCCTGAGATTCATGGACCAATATGTGGGAGGAGAATATCGAGTACAAGTCAGGCTCATGAATCTCGTTAACCTAGAGGAGAAATGAACATTGGCTTTGGAGAATGTATCAAAGCATCAAGCCATAGTAAAGAGGTGGTTTGACAAGAGAGAAACCATTAAATCCTTCAGGATCTATGACCTTGTCCTCATGTGGGATAAGGCAAAAGAAAAGTTGGGCAGCCACACCAAGTTCCAAAGACTGTGGACGGGCCCTTACTAGATATCACAGATCCTGGGGGAAAGTACTTTTAGGATCAACACTTTGAACAGAGAGCTAACCCCATTGCCAATCAATGGCCAATTCCTCAAACATTACTTTTGATCCTAAGCGATATTGCCTTCCTTCCCTTGTACCATATTCCCTTTTTGCTTCTTTGTTTGCTTTCTCTTTTTTTTTTCTTTTTTTGTCGCCCTCGCCGTCAGTCCTTTCTTTTGTTCATGGTGATTTTTTTTCTTTTTATTTTTGTCAGGGCTCATTTCATTATTTTGGGTCAGTATGTTTTGGATCCATTCCAAGGTAGTCTGTAGATCAGAGCAGGGGTATTTCTTAGTCAAATTCTCCAAAGATACATGTAAATGAGGACACTCCCAAAAGGCAAAGTGGTAATAATTATCGTTAATAGACAAGGAGTTCAAAGCTTGGTCATCCTGATCATAGAACACACTAAGAGACAATGCCTAAGAGCATTGGTGTCTTGGGCATTTGTCAGTTGCAACTAGCATGAGTGTGTAGATCTAGGTTCCCACTGATCCCAGAACCCAAGTCTAAACTTAATGCAAAGGCAATAGCAAAAAAAAAAAGCTGAAGAGAGAACAAGAAGCACACAAAAGAAAATTGCCCCAAAGAGGTCACAAGTGTGAGATCCGGGTGACACAGCCTATTCGTTGCTTAGATAAAAGAAAAGAAAAAAAATATTATTATTATGGACCTAAACACTTGGAGTACACAAACATTCAAGGTTTGACACATTTCAAAAGCATGCAAAAGAAATAAAAGAATTGTCCAAAGATAGAACTCTCAAAAGAAAGAAAGCTACAGTCTAGCATATAGAACGGACTTGGGTGACTATAAAAACCTCTACCGAGGCTATGAATGCCTGACCAACAATAGAGAAAGGTTATACTTGGGATTTGGGGAAAACTTTCTTGGGGCTATGAACGCCTGACTAGTAGCAAAGCTCTTTCCGAGAAACCCTGGTCTACTTGGCGAAGGTTGGGAGTAGTTGGAAAATGTTTTGGTTACCATAATCAAGGGTCAATAAATGAATACACATGAACACACACTGGGAAACTAGCAAAAAACCTCAGATTGGAAGTCATTGAAATATTTTCAACACCAACACCTCTTGGTTTCATTCTACTGTAAAGCTACAATCTGGAAGAGTATTGATGATGAAGAAATGCCTTGGTCATTCTTCCTTTTGTCGAGGCTATTTTTTATGGGTCCACAACACACACCCCATCTTTTGGTCCTCTGACCATGGGGACCCCCTTTTTCTTGTCTTTTGGCTATTGGTATTCTCTGCCCCCTTATGTCCTCACCTGGTCAGTCTTAGAAGAAAGGGTGTCAGCATGATAAAAAAAAACAAGACACCTTTTTTCGGCCATTCAACCCTTTCAACCTTTCAGAGGACCATAGTACTCCAAAATGCCATAATGGCCAAAAGATCAAAAGTCAGCCCTTTTGGTGTTTTGGCCTCTAAAAACACTAAAAGCCTGAAGGTGTCTACCCCCTGACTTTCAGTGTTTCAGACCCCAAAACAACAAAAATTCTGACATAAGTCGTGCGGGTCATAAATTGCCCAAAAAGCCCTAATCTAAATCACTTCACTTTTTTTTGATTCTAGCTTCTTGAGAGCTCTTGAATTAATCATTTTTGCCCTCAATCTTGAGACTGGTCGCCCCATGCCTCCAAGACCCATTGTGTCATCCTCCTAGCTCCTTTGGGAAAGGTTCCTTCTTCATTGTCTTGTAGTTGTTTCCCTCTTCTTGGTTTAAGTTTTAGGGTTTTCACTCTTGGTGCTTGTCCAGCCTAGGGCGTGTGGATTTCCCTCTCCCCTGGTCTTTGAGGGCCTCTAGCACCTTCAGCATTTAGTAGGGAAGTCCCTCCTTGTTGGGTCAGGTATGTCTCTTCCTAGTTTTCTATGTTAGGGTTTTTTTTTCTTTCGATCGCGAACTATGTCGCAGGTTTTCGGCCTCCAAAAGGCCAAAAACCAGGTCGAGTTGGGAGTCCAAGTGCCATTACAAAGATTTGAAATTTTCGGTCTTTCAAACCTTTGAAAGGTCTGAAATACTGACAAGTCTGAATCCCCAAAAGCGGTGTCCACCTTAGTAGAATCTAGGACTTTCATATTTCGTAAACTTGTTCAGCTTTTTGGCGTCCACAAAAATCTTTAGACTTTTGGATGCCAAAAAGTTTGACAAAGCTTTCTCTTCAATGGTGGCTTCTCGCACTTTCAGCCTTTTCGGGACTGAACCCATTTTCGGCACCTGAAACCCTGAAAGGGTTGAAAGTGCAAAAATCTACATTCTTGGCTACATAGAGAGTTTTTTCCTCTATTTTCTTAGTTTAATCAGCTTTCTTTCAGTTTTCCTTCAAATAAAATATTGATACTTGCATGTTTCATTACAAGAATGCCTGAGAAAAAGACTGTGTTGCTCATGAAGTACCTATAAAAGGGGAACACTCCCCCTTCCAAAATTAGCAACAAGCACATTGAAATCACTGATACTGATATCAGGAATGTAGATTGGGATGACTTCCTCACAAGGTGTGGCCAACTAGTCGGGAGATTAGAGGATTGTACCTCCTTGGTATTAGAAGGAATGGTCAACAGAGCAGCCCACCTAGTGGCTGTGACCTCACCTAAACTGATCATGACCTTCGCGAACCATTATGACTCTGACAAAAGGGTGGTTCAAAATACAGAGGGCCAAGTAGTATTAGATATTAGGCCAGACATCATAGAGGATGTCTTCCACCTCCACAAAGGCGTAGACAAGTTCTATGCATTTTTCATAGAGAAGGGAAACTTGTGGTTCAGAAACAAAGGGGAAGAGGCCTATGAAATAATAAATAACCATTACCTCAAGCAACCTCTCCCCAAAAATAAGCTGGACAAGATAGACTTAAGGAGAGGATACATGAAAGACAATATCAAGGCAGCCATAACAATGCTAAGTTGAGTATATGGGTTAACACAATCATCCCAACTGGAGAATTGGATGATTCTCCTGATAGAAAGACTTAGAGGCTACAGGGCTACACTCAATTGGGGGACCATCATCAACAACAAGTTGGATGAACAGTTGGTGGTAGTAAAACACAACCCCAAGTTTTACATGAGTACCTATGTGGTGTACCTATTAGTAGCACTGGAAGATTACCCAGGACTCATCAAGAGGGGAAACCTAAATGATCCCAATGCATGGCCTCACATCATGTACCCCCAACTATAGAAAAGGGAAAAAAATTTAGAAGACAGCCCAGACTACAGGATAGTCAATGACGCCTTCATTTTTGCAATCATCTGATTCATTAAGGGTGATTTTGCAAAAAGGATATCAGAAGAAGCAGCCGCCAAGGTGAAGGCCATAGGGGCTTATTACATACAATTCAGAACCTTCACTTAAATTTTGATAGAAGGATCAACTTTGAAACCAAAGAAGTTTCCCAAATATCCATCCAACTGGATAATCATTTTGGAGATGGCCTGGCAACTCGCAGATGCATATGAACACATAAAACACAAGAAGAAGCACTGTTGGGATTTTCCCATCTCACTGGGACCATATACCCTACAGGATATGAAGGTTTGTAAATATTTGGCCATTGAATGGGATGACTATCCCCTACAACTTTACAAGATAGTGCGGCCTCATAATGACCCTATAGGCACTTAGAGCCACATTTTTGGCAAGTTCTACCTTCACAAACCACACTTGGAGGATCACTAGATGAACTGTGTAGATGATCATGAGGTTAGAATCAAAGATTATTGTAGAATGACTCTTACCTTGGCAAAGGAAGTCAAAGAATCCTATTCCCCCAAAAATTTGGGAGCATGATTCAAATAAGGTCTTGGAGGCCATTTACACAAATGACAAGATATATGATAGGCCCATCATGAACGTAGAGCTGGATAAGGATGAAAATGATGATATTGATTTCTAGGAAAGGCATGTGATGAGAACAACAAAGGAATGGATTAAGAGGCCCTACAAGATGAGCCCTATACCTGTGAAAACATTGATGGATCTACCCAAGAAAGTGGATAAACAAGGCATAGAGAAAAGTACAATGCCGCAATAAAAGAAGGCACCACCACAGAAACCAAGCACGGTATACGGCCATGAACGTGTAGTGGATTATGGGTCAAACCCAAGGCCCAAGGCTCCTAAAACAAGATGGACCAGGAAAATAGATCCTCCCACAGGGCTAGAACAAGTTTCACCAGATGAAGGACCCTCCACTTCTAGACAATCTTCCACTACCATTAGAAAGGTCAAGAAGACATATAAGAGGAAGAAAAATTTTGTGTCCCTGCAATTAGAAACTGTATAGGAGGACCCACAAGAAGAGGAAGAGGGAGAGATCCCTCTAGTCAAAAGGACAAGGTCTCAGAAAAGGAGAGAAAAGGAGACAGTAGGAAATGCCTAGAGGATCCTAAAGAGTAAGATAACCCCTTAGATTCTCTAGGATCAGATGAGTTCCAAATGTCAGATTTTGAGGGTCTAGAAGGTTTCTTGGATCAAGGCCAAGACACGCCAGGTTATACAACTAGATATGAGGTAGGTGGTCCTTCTCTTTTTCAACCATAGGATACCCTAACTCCACCTCCCACTCAATTTACCAATCCAAAGCCAAATATACCTATTATGGGAGAGAGATCTAAAATAGATCAAGGGCTCAAGAATCAAGAGTCCCCAATCGCCCAAGAGGTGACCAAACATGATCCCACAATAGAGACCATTACTGTTACAATGCCCCCTCACATTCATGCTCCACCAACTACTATTCCACCCCTTATTCCTACCCCACCACCATTTCTTGAAACTCCACCAACTACTCTTCCACTTCTAATTCCAAATCTCCCAACACCTACTCCACCATCATCAAGCTCTTTGCCTTGCCACATCCTGACCCCTAGAGGATCAATAATTGTAGAGTCTATGACACCTTTCAAAACCACATTGAAGGTCATGACTGGTCTCAATACTGAAGTGTTGGTTAGCTCCTCGGGGGATGAAGACAAAGGTCAAGAAAGACAAGATGAGGCAATGGAAGAAGAAGACAAGTCAGAAGAGGAAAGGGAAAAAGAAGAACACCGATGAGAAATGAATGAAGGGAACAAAGATAGGAACAAGAAGGGCCAGATAAAGAGGTGGCTGCAGGGTCCTAAAATTTGGATTCGGTTCTTCAGGTTACCCCATATGAGCCGGTCACCGCATCTAGTAAACCTACATGGTTTTTTAAAGAAATCTAGTTAAGGAGACGAACTTATATAGATGATGATGAAGGGGAAAATATAGATATAGCATCCCTAGGGAAAGCTTTTCATCAAACAAAGATCATATTACTAGTGCAGAAAATTTCTTATGTTACTCAAGACACAAGGGGGCGTTGGAAGGCACAAGTTACAATCCCATCCGCTAGCACCTCTCAAACACAAGCAACTCTCGAAGACTATACATTTGAGGTAGATTTGAGGGAACCCACCAGGGAAAGGAGCAAGACACTAGTAGCCTTAGGGCTTAAACATTCCCTGGGTTTCATGAGTAAGGATGAAGAGACCAATAAAAACCTTGACAGAACAAAATGAAGCCTTGAAGAGATTAATTCACAAAATGGTTGGTCCTATTGACCCCAACTTCCTAGAGGCCTCATTATAGGCAATGTTAGATAAGAGAAACACCCCAGACTTGCCAGTAGGGTTAACACCATCCTTTATCGAAGCAAGTGCATATTGGAAGGAAGATCTTGATAGTTACGGGGAAGCTGCCATCAAACGGGTATTCAAACCTTATAGGGTTATTCTAATAGAAGCTACAAATTTTATTGATTTGATGACAAATGAGGGTGGCCTACAGTCTAAGACAAGCAAATGGTGAGCCGCCCTCCAAGATTTGTAGATCATCAAGAAGTAATGCTTCCAGATTTTGGTAAAGATATATCAAGGTAAGGAGCTAGACAATTTTAAGACTTGGATCAAGCACATAATCAAGATAATTAGTGTTTATGAAAAATTTCAAGCCTCCATTGTGGAGAAGTAGAAATAATTCCTGGAATGGGTGGAATAAATAGATGTTTTCTTCACAGGTATCGACCTTGATTTGTACTAAGACGAAGCCAAAAATATCTTATGAACATCTAAAGAAGTGGTCCAACAATTCAGGGATATTATTGCAAGTGTAGGGACCAAGGAAGCCTTGCAACAATTATTCTATTCAAAAGAAGAGATGACGAGGATGAAAAACCATGTAGAGGAGATCCATTTCTTTTCTTCTGAGATAACTGCCTTCAAAGAGAAGAAAGAATGAAAGTTCAACAGGGTAAAAAGAAAGAAGATAAACTACGAGGAAGTTCAAGAGGTCATAAAAAGGCTCTGGGATGCACACCCAAAAGTATTCCCAAACTGACCCCTTGGTCCACTGAAACATTTTGAAGAAGAAATCTCCAAACACTGGAGAGAATTCCCTAAGGCAGATTTCAGTAATTTGGCCTTTCAGACCTTCAAGACATGCAACTTCCAGTATTTTGGCCCCGCAAGCAAGACAGTGTTTTGGCCTTTCGAGTTTTCAGTCTTTTGGCCTTCCAATTTTTCAGCTTTTCGGCCTTCCAGGTGTTTTGACCTTTCAGCCTTCCAAATATTTTGGCCTTTTTCGGCCTCCAACAAGTCCGAACTTCAGACCAGAATTTTGATTGTTTAACAATTAAGAAATTTTGGGGCATTAAAAGTTTCAGAGGTGAGGTCAGGATCCAAAAAATCTGGGTGTTTCCAATGAGATCACATTTTTGCACACCAGTTGAACTCCAGATCAGATTCATGGATAACTTGAGTTTGTTTTGAAGGGACTAAGAGTCTCTTACCAATCTCCACTACCAGAAGAGCCTCCAGATGAAGAATCCAAGGAAAAATCTAAGAAATGAGAAGAAGACTTCAAGTTTTCAGAAGAAACCCTCCTTTTCTCTTTTCTTCTTGGCGAGTTTGACCCTCCTTGCATGGACAATATGATTGTAAATGGATTCAAGAATCCATGCAAGTTATCTAGTATCAGTTAAGAGTAGTTTCTGTTAGAATTAATTTAGAATAACTAAGAGGGGAGGGGTGAATCAGTTATCCTCAGGTCTAGATGTAGAAAATAAAAACTTTATGTATTTCAGATCTACTCGGCAGCAGTAGCATAAATCAACAACTTTGATCAAGCAGTTTACTGTTAATTGAAATTAGCTTGTATTAACTTTATAGTAAAGAAAACCATAAGTATTCACACAAGTTGACACAAGTATTTAACGTGGAAACCCAATATGGGAAAAACCACCAGTAACATGCTACCAAGTTTTCACTCTTCTTAAGTGATGCCCTGTGAGGAGCCAACCTTGTAAAAGGTTACAATAACACACTGCTAGGTGTGACCTGGTTAAAGGATTTAATCACCCTATCAGGAGTGGCCTTGTTAGAGGACTCAAAACATTCCAATATGAATGTCACCTTTTTAGAGGATTTATACAAATGAATGTTAAGTCAACCTTGTTAAATAATTTAACTGATACAGTGGTAAGAAAGTAATCAGCAGTTGTGATCTGGTACATACAACTTACTTTGCAATTCAAATCCAATTACAGCTCTGATGTTAACTTACTGGATAGCCTGCATTTTCATTTCAACCTTCTGATTTGCTTGGAAATCCATCAAGAAATCACACATGCAACTCTCTTCTTCTACCTTTTCTGCTAGATCATGCCAAGCAGTAAATCAACTATGCAAACCTCTTGTATACACATACACTCTTCACACATATCATGAATAACCTCTTGAGGTTATCATATACCTCTCTGTCTAGGTCAGATAAATATTTTGCTACTTAAACAAGATCATAGATCTTAGGTTAGGTTAGATCCAACGGATCATTCCATCTTTGCATTACATTTACTTCTCCAAAGTAGTCTCTAACTAAATCTTGAAACCATGCATTAATTAAAATTACCCATACATTAAATAATGTGGATCAACCTTTAATTAACATTACATATCCCAATAAAATTAACTAAGTCAGCCAGAGATCTCAAATCTCATCATTAATTCAATTACTATAAGTCAGCCAACATCACTGTTTTCACTCGGCAATTTCAATGGTGCTCGGCATTGAGCAACTTTTCTCGTCATGAACAACTTTACTCGACACAAGCAACTCATCTCGGCACAAAATAGCCAGAAAAACTATCTTTGAAAGATAAACAACTAATTACTTTGCCAGAGTGCCAACTGATCAAGTACCCTTTTATTTTCCTTAACTCAACCATTCACTTGGTCTTCTTGTTAAATCTTCTTCATCAATAATAGATATGGTACTCAAACAAATAACAATAGTCTCACTAATTAAGGTTTGACAGCAATGACAAAATAACAATTGCTTGCATTGTCACTTTCCAATAGTTTCCCTTTCAGTAAAGTTTTAGTTTAATTTATTTTTCTCTCTGATGCCCTAAATTTGGAATTTAGAGTTGTAGATCAAACTCTATATATTGTAATCACAAATCAATGTAAAGGGTCAGATTCCTAATGCAGTAAAGATATACATTTGGTACTTCATTCGTGGTGTGTGAATTGCTACTACCTATGTGAAATTATTGGATGTATGCTTGTATTATTCATTATTTTCAGAGAGCCTCTTGTTTATTGTGTTTCAGATTCACATTTTTTTAGTTGGAGTTTGATTTTGTTTGCTTTACCTTGTTGTGATGAATGTGTGGAAGAGATCATATTTGGGTTTAACGATAAATTTGTCTCGTGGGTGCGCACATCTTGGTGGCTTCACAATTTGATCAATTTTGAATATCTCACATGAGTGAATGTACCTTCTATCCAAATGCTTGCATCCATACTAAAGTATTGAATTGTGACTTGGTATTATTTATGCTTCATGGTTTTGTTCCAAATCTCCCCATCATTAAATTCGCAAGGAAGAGTTTTCAGCGGTTTATGTCCGTAGGATTTTATTTTTCAGTAATTCATTTTACTTCTCGTTACTCCATTCTCTCTTTAAATTATGTCTCTAAATTCTAAAAATCCACATCTTGAAAATACAAAATTGCATTTTATTTACAACACCCATATATGTTAAAACAGAAAATACCAAAAGAGAACTAAAGTGTTTTTGCAGTTTGGTGTCTTGAATGAACTAGCAAAGGCCTCCTTGTGAACATTCACATTTATCTTCAACTGAGTAACCAAGTAGGTTGTGAACCGACCCGAGAGAACCTTGGGAATAACCCCGTTATTATTTCAAGAGAGGAAATTGAATCTCAATAGCCTACCAAGTTGGCTTGTGTCAAAACAATGCTCGACAAGCGTATCATCCACAAATTGCTCATGAGAGCAGATTGTTCTTGTTGAGGAAGGTTGGATACCAAAAATTTTTCCCTTAGCCACCATTTTATGAATATACCTCCCTAAGCATTAGCAAGATTAGAAAAAAGGATAGGCAAGATGGGATCTCCTTGTCTTAGACCACTTGAGGGCCTAAAAAAATTGGAAGAGCCCCCATTAACATTGACTGAAGATGACATAGTCAAAACCAATTGCATAATGATCTTGATAATCCCATTGTCAAAGCCAAAAGAAGACAGAACCTCTTGAAGGAACTTCTAGTCCACTCTGTTGTAAGCCTTAGATAGATCAAGTTTCATCACAAAACCCTATTTTTTGGCATTCTCCAAAGAGTGTATATTCTCATGGGCTACAATGATGGAATCCAGAATTTCTCTCCCAGGGACAAAACCATTTTACTGGGGGGAAATTATATTCGGGAGAATTTGGAGTAGTTTGGAAGTTATGACTTAAGAAATTATCTTGTAGAGGAAATTGCATAGGCTGATAGGTCTGAAAGCTTCCATGGTATTAGCTCCCAGCTTTTTAGGAATCAGGACCAAAAAAGTAGAATTGAGCTCCCTTAGGAGGCTTTTGGTACCAAAGAATTCTTTGACAGCATCCTGCACATCTTTTACAAGGATTTCCCAAAATTGCTGGTAGAATAGGATAGGCAATCCATCGGGACCAGGAGATTTTTCCCCCTCAAAAGAGAAAACTCAATTCTTGATCTTCTTATTTGAGGAGATAGCTCTGAGCATTTTTTTAATAGATTCATCAACCAGTTGAGGGATAGAAAATAGGATTTATTCTTGACCAGATCTTTCCAAATGAGTTTCCTTAGAAAGGAGCATAGAGAAATATCTTAGCATCTCACTTCTAATTTCTTCTTCCTTCCTAATAGTCTTGTCTTTAGAGTGTAGATTAGAGATTCTGTTAATTGCTTTGTGTTTCATAGCAGTCATATGAAAAAATCTAGCTTTTTGTCCCCAACCTTAAGCCAAAGAGCTCTGGATCTTTGTCTCTAGAAAGGTTCCTCCTTGGTGATGATGTTATGATAGTCTACAATCAAAATATTTTCCATGTTTTTTCTCTCTTTAGATAGGCCTTCTTTCTAAATATTTTTTTGGATTTTCTTATATCATCCTGTAGTCTACCTTTTCTTTGGAAGATGTCTCAAAAAACTTCCTTATTCCAAGTTTTAAGATTCCTTTTAATAGAGTTCAACTTCTTAGCAGTTCTATACAATTCTCCCCCATCAATAGTATAATTCCACCATTCTGCTATCTTTTCTTTTAAATTTGGGTGAGTTATCCACATTTTTTGAAAGCGGAAGGGGATATTCTTTCTACTATTAATCTGCTTGACAAAAAGAGAAATAGGGAAATGACCAAACTCTATTTGGAGTTTAGAAGAATTAGAGAAATACTACCTTGAGATCCAGTCATGTGAAAGGAGGGCTATGTCTAGTTTGACCTAGATCAAATCAATCCCAGTGCGATGGTTTGACCAAGAGTAATCAATCCCTTCCAAATCAAATCTAACAGAGATTCATCAAGTATGTACTCCCCTTGATCATTTATGATATCTAATTATGAGGAGATTCCACCCTTTTTTCCTCATTTTTAAGAGGGGTGTTAAAGTCTCCCATGATCATCCAGCTTTCTTTTTGAAACTGATTACAGATTTATCTCAATCTCTGCATATACTTATGTCTGCCTTTTTGTATTGGGATTGTAAATATTGATAAGATTCCAGGAATGATTATCCTTCAAATAATTTACCTTAACCAGAAAAATGTTCTTCTCACTGAAAGTAAAGGTACAATCAATAGTTTTTTTGTTCTAGAAGATAACTATACCTCCTGAGGCACCTTCAGAGTCAACACCAATTCTGCCATAATCTTTTGACATATATATTTTTTCCACTTTCTCTTTGGGATTTTTGGTTTCTTGAATAAATAAAATGTTTGGTTTACTATCTCTTACCAGATTCCTTAGGATGTCCTGTTTGTGGGGGTTGTTTAGCCCTCTAATATTCCATGAAGTAACTTTCATTTAGTGGATTGGGGAGCATATCTCAAGAATGGTACGCTGCCTACCATCCACCATATTTTGTTTGGATTCCTGCTCTCTCTTTTTTTTGTATTCATGTCCTTCCTTTTTTGTTTGTATGGGTACCCACATCAGCCTTATGTTTTATTCTTCTCTGAACTCCCCCTTGACTTTGGTTCTCATGTTTCTTTGCTGATTCATTTAGATTACTACCGTTTTGACCTTGTTTTTTCCTTAGTTTTTATTGTAATTTTTCTTTCCTTTTGTGTCTGACCATGGTTCTTCTTGGTTTTGACATAAGATATTATAGATTTTCATTATTTCTTCATTCCAAAGATCTACTATGGGTGATTGGGTTTCATCTTCTCTTTCTTTAGATTCATGCTCCTCGTAGTTTTCTTCTTCAGGGTTAGGGGGATCCTTTGTTTTGCTTCTTTCTATTTTGCTTATTTATTATCTCGACTAAGTCTTCAGTCTCTATGTTCTGCTTCTTCTCCATAAAGATATTGTTCTCTATTATTAATTCTTCCTTCGATTCATTCTTATCCATTCCCTTGCTATTTTTCTCCTTAATTCCAGATTATGGGTTCTCTCCAAGTTTTTCATTCAGGTTATATTTAAGTTTCCAAACTTTTTTGGTTCCCTTTTTTCTTTCAGTTTCATCTCTGTCTATTTTTTATGGGCATTTTTTAGCCCAATGACCTGATTTTTTTACAAGAGAAATAGGCGAAAGGAACCGATTCATATTCAATATGTTGAATATGCTTACCCAATTTTGGTTGATGGTTATAACCTCAGCCATATCTGTGTTCTGGTGTATATTCACACACATTCTTGCATAAAGCAATCTAGATTTGGAAGTTGTCATCGGGTCTATCGATAGTAGTTCTCCAAAAGCACTCGCCAAGCCAGTGAAGACATCTTCATGCCAATATTCCAATGGAAGACTTGGTAACCTAACCCATACCAGGGTTGAGTCAAATATTTTTGTGTTCAAATCAAGGTTAGTTACCCATTTTTGTAAAGCCAAAGATGATTTGTCGAACATCCAGGGTCCTCCACATAGAACTTTTGAAAGGTCTTCCATATTTGAAAAGACAAAAGAGAAAAATCCTTTCAGCATTGCTGCAATGTCCACTTGCCCCTTCAGTTTCCATTTGCGGTAAGTATATTCTCTTACCAGCTCAATATTAGGTCTATTACCGTGTGGTCCACTAGTGGGTCAGGTAACAAAATTCCAAAGAAACCCTTACTGGGTACAGATATGTTGTTTATACTGGGGAAAGATGATTTTCCATTTGGTTTGATCCCAAATAATGATGACCAGCTGCCTTTAGCTTATTTCTACCAAAAGAATCATTGCTTCAAGCTGGGGAATTCTTACCTTCTGGTGCAGTTTTTTCTGGCCCACTACCTCGAGAATCAGGGACCTTTTCCTCATCTGTATTTTTAGTGGAGCCCTCCCTTGATGTTCCTCCCACTTTTTGTTGACCTCCTTCTCCTGCAGGCTCTTGGATTCCTCCTGCATTTCTTTTCCCACCCTCATATGAATTAAAATTTCCTCCCACCTGACCTCCTCCTCCAGCTCCCGCTCTCTCACCTCCCATCACTCTTAAAAATGGTGGGAGTTATTATGATGGCTTATAAAATGGTGAAGGAGAATGTGAAATATAATTTGTGCAAAGTTCCAAGACAAAAATTCTTGGAGAACATTAAGCAGATCAAGCGAGAAAGATAAAAATAATTTAGGTTTGGATCACTACTGGTACACATCTATATTCATATAGTTCATATGTTTCCTAGAATGCACCCTAGGGCATGGAAAGATATTGAACCCACTGGTATTCAAGTAACTAACATGTATAGAAGGAAAAATAGCACATGGGTTGATGGTGAACTCTTCTTAATGTTAAAAATTATTAAAAGATAAATGAAGGAAAAAGTGAGGATCCCTACGACAATAGTTGAGAAATACAAAGATACAAGTTTTATTCATGGTTGAAACTGATTGTGTATGCTTCAAGGAAATTGAACCAAGGAAGAAATTGAGTTACCCTATGGGTTACGAGGTTAGTGCAAAGGTTCTTATAATTCAATTTGAACATGTTCTATCTTCTGAGGTTGATTCTTCAGAAGAAATATGGGTCACTTATGAAGCAAAATACGCTAGAAAATAAGAGATGAACAAACTAGGGCACCAAGGAAAAGAAATATTGATATAATGGTTGATGATATTGTAGAGAAGGTAGGTATAAACAAAGATGAGATGAAAGAGGTTAGGAAGAAGATGGCAGAAGGAGCTTCTAGATTGGCGAGCATTGTTCCTTCAGCCCTTCAACCTCCTAAAGTTGTAGAGGTTAATGTTTCACCTCCTACTGTGGTTGATGTACCTGATACCACTCCTAACCCACCTAAGAAGACATCGCAAACTAAGACAGTGAAGCTAACACAGATTCCTATGAGAAGGATGAGGTTCTCTAAACAAAACTCACTACCCAAAAGGTAGAGGTCGAGTGTAGAGAAGAAAGAAGAAGAGAAGAAAGAACAAAATAAGATAGAAGAGAAGAAAGAACAAAAAAAGATAGAAGAGAAGATAGAAGAAAGTAAAATTGAAGAGAAGAAAACTAAGGAGAAAACTGATAAACCAACTAAGAGACAACTTTGGAAACCATATCTAAGGATCCTAGAAAAGAGGAAATTTGATCAAGGAAAGTTGAATCAATTACCTAGATACTATGACAGGTATAATTATAATGAAAAAATTATGATTGAGGACATTGTTATCAATCACATGCTAATGTTTAAGAAAAATATACTTGAAATGGAAGGTTGTATTTTGAAGGACTTATATAAAAAATTAGAAGCAAGAAAGTAGTTAACACTTAAATAAGATGATCAAATAAGGATAAAAGCCATAAAAAATACACTACCTATTGTTTCATTTGATGAGCATGAGATAATAATGAAAGCTATTAAGTCCCTACTAAGAGTAAAATCAAGACTGATAAAGATTATGGGGAGAAAGTATGATGAAGTTATCGAAGAAACCCACAAGGATATTGATAAGGTACTAATGGAAATTCCACCAAAAAATATTTCACCTCCTAAGCCCAAGGATACTAAGACCAAAACTATTCTGAGAGGAGAGTCCTCCAAATTTGTAGATGTACATATTAACTCATCTAAGGACGAAGATGACAATAATCAATTTTTCATTACAATTAAGAAACCATACTTCTTTCTTTCTAGTGTGCCTATGTCTTTGGACACTTCACAGGATATTGGTGACCCTTTTCAAGGGAATATTGATATAGTTACTAAGGTAGATGACAGTAATGAGTAGAGTACAATCAATGTTGGCACATTGACTGGGGATGAAATGAAAGGAGATACTAAAGAAAAAGATCAATGAACTAAGGAAGAACTTAAAGAGAGTTTGATTGGGGTAAAGAAGGAAGATGAGATTGAGGAAGAAGGTAAGAAAGAAACTAATGTTTCTCTTCATGTCTCTTCAACTCTATTGCTGAAAAGTAATGTTATACCTATGAAAATTTATGTTGATTCCATGGATGAGGATGAATTGATGAAGTTGTCATACATAGCCTTTGCTAAGGCTAAGGAGAGATCATAATGGAGGAAATAGAAAAAGATAAAGGTATTGGACAGGACTATAGATAGAATAAACAACATTCTACCCTTACCTTTCACCTTTTAGAGTAATAATGCAATGGACAATCTCAAAAAATTCCTTGATGACTTTGATGTTCACTTCACTTCTTTATAGAGGGCTGCAGATATGAAAGTGTAACACCCCAAAATTGGCATCTTGCAACTCTAACCAATTTTGTTGCATTTGTCATTCTTTTGAATCATCAAAGTCCTATTGTACTAGGCAAATTCTGAGTTATTCACTGACTCTACTTGACCTGAGTGTCAAATGCAGACAATCCTAAATCTGTATTAATCATACATCATAATTGATTCATAAATATCTATTTGGCTAAACAAACCCTATGATCGAATTACTTTAATTAATAAAGTCCTAGCACTTTAATTAAATTAAATTCACCCTCTTTAGCTAAGACACATAAAAAAGGAATTGAATAATATTTAATTATTAAATAAATATCCTCTTTTCAAATATTTGAATTTAATATTCAGATAATTGAGAAAAATCGATTATGAGGTCATATTTATTTAATTAATTGAATATTCTATCAAAAATCTTATTTCTATTCAGAAATAGAAACTTTGAATTAATTGTGCTTTAAAGAGAAATAAAACAATTGAATTCAAATAAAACAATATTAAATCAAAGAAATAAAACAGTTAAAACAGGAAGAAAACAATTTATTGAATTCTTTTCAATAAAGCTTTCTATTTTAACTGGCTTTTCTAGTTGTTTTATTTCAAAACAGGAAAGTTTCTATTCTGATCTTCT
>MU227345.1:864235-880492 GCA_018584345.1 Thuja plicata
ATATATATATATATATATATATATATATATAAGTAATGTGTATTTGGGGTGTGTGTGTTAAGATGTGGCCTCCTAATCCAAGACAAGGAGATCCCAATTGATTAATCGAAAGAAGATGATCAATGCAAAAAAGGAATCAACTAGTTATCAATAAAGAGGGAAAGGGTGATCTAATTTATTAATTATAAAGTGAAACAATAGATGTGAATTGATTTAACACTAATTGAAATGAAATATTTACCTTGGAATGTAGCAGATGTGGAAAATCCTATTTTCTAATGTCTATGTTGAGTTTTGGGAAATTTTGCAACCAAATTTGGAACAGAAATGCAGAGACGGACAAAACCTAGAAATATTTTTTCTTTTTTGAGTTAGTTCAACCTTGACCTCTTTGTGGGGTCCCAATTGTACCCATAAATGTCAACCTCAACCTACACTGCTTTGACAGAAATTTTGTTTGTGGATCCTGAAAGTTGGTCAAAAAGGGTATCCAAATTTGCTCTTAGATTCGTTGTCCTAGACCTGTACCTGCAAGAAAAATGGTTTTGTTTGTTGGGGGAAGGGGTTTTCCTTAGTCAAAACCTGATTTGGGAATTAACCTTGAAATCAATAATTGAAATAGAGAATGCTAGCAAGTAGTAGAAGTAAATCTAACAGTGAAGCTATGATATTCAATAAATATGCAATTATATTTTGAATGTAAACAAATATGTAAATATGAAAGCTTGGACTCTATATTAGAAACCATAAACCTCCATGATTGTATGCTTGTAATCCACCTTGAAGGAAGAATGAATGAATCTTGAGGATGCACAAAGGATCTTGAAGGAAGATCACGCCACCGTGATGGATAGATCTAGGGTTTGAAGGATGAATCTTGAATTCTTGAACCAAATCCCTTCAAAGGCTTGAATGCTTGAATCCTTGATCTTCAATGGAGAACTTGAATGCTTGAAAACATGTATAATAATGCATTCTTGAAAGTAGATGATAATATTCTTGTCTCCAAGTAGATGATTTCTTGATTTCTTCTTGTGCTTACTTAGTGAAAATGAGAGGAGAAAAGCTTCCTTATATAAAAGTTTAGGGAAAAATCTTCTAGAGAGGCCTACATAGGAGAATTAAATTCCAATTAGAAAAATACCCCTAGAAGTGGACCTATATTAAATATAATTTAATATTCGTCACTTTGAAACCCAAAATAGCCAATCAGAAGCGGGAAAATAAACTTTTAAATGTCCATCGACAGCCGACAAACTTTCCAATTGGAAAGGGAGACCTAGGTTGAGGTTGAGGTTGACCGTGACCTAGGTCAAGGTCAAGGTTGACCTTGACCCAGGGATTTGGGACCCCTAAAAAATGTGCCAGGTGGTATAAACAGTGCCTGGAGAGGCCCAATCAAGGTCTTAAACAAGCACAGAAGATGTAGAAGGGATAGAAATGAGAGGACAACATGATGATAGCACAAAACACCCCCTAAGGAGGGATAAATTGTCTTAACATGGAAGTGATTCCATTTTAAGATGATACATTAAACCCCCCCCTTTAGTGGGAGTATAGAAATCGAACATACTCATGGTAAAGTTAAAATAATGACTCTAGTGGATCGCAAAGAGGTAGAACATCACTCAGTCAAGGGAATGAGCCCCAAAGCCAAGGATTCTAACTCAACATACATGCACAAGGATATGAAATCAAAGAGAAAATAAAGCCCAAATCAAATAGTAAAGGAAACCTTACCAAAAAATGCTTCCTATACTAATGTCATATTTGGAAAACTATCATAGAAAGCATAAATGATTACATAAGAAAGACAAGAGAAGAACTATAAATAACATAGGTTCATGATCTAATCCTACTAGCATGAAAGAAAAATAGAGAAAAGAGAGAATGATTACCTCGCCCAGTAAGATGCCCACCTTATCATGAATCACCAAGGAGGGAGAGCCCAATAGGTTCACCCATAAACTATTCTTTTTAGTTGTAATGTGTCTTCTAATGGCTTTTGGAATACCCATAGATCCACATTCTTGTATCACTATGGAATATAAAATGTGTCTTTTTAGGATTTAACAAATTTTGTGCCTTACCTTCCAAGGATTTAGCATATTTGAATTTGAAAAATGTGTATCTCTTCAGGATTTAGCAACTTATGTGCGTTACCTTCCGAGGATTTAGAAAAAATAAAAATGTGTGTCTCTTCAAGATTTAGCAACTTATGTGTGTTACCTTTTGAGGATTTAGCATGCTATAAAATATAAACTATAGTATAAGGGAGACCCTATATATGCCCCCTCCTTATCGTGGCTACCTAATAGACAGGATAAAGAAGAGAAGGAGGATACCTATTTCACAAAGCAAGGAGATATCCTGTTAACAACAATGTAAACTATAATCTTAGCGAAGAGTATTGACCCTTACATCTAAGAGCATAGATAATTGTGAAAATGATATGTCACTTATGGAAAAAGGATCCTCAAAGAGTAAGAGATCTTATCAAAATGACCCCCACCATAGAAGAGTGCTTAGGATAAAATATCATCTTTCAAAGAAAAGCAAAAAAGGACCAAAGATTCAATCATCAAGCCCCCTGGGATCAAGAGGAAGAGGAATATTGGAATGAATGAAGAAAACTTTAACCCAAAGCAAGGGAAAGAGTTTATAAAGAACATAATTTGCAAAAAATAAAGAAGAGGTGATTACCAAGGACAATCACCTCTCATATAAGACGGTATCCATAGCCAAAACATAAGTCTTTATAAGAAAATAATGTTGTAGAATAAACAAATGCCACTAAGCTAAGGAAATTATATCCTTAGATAGAGAGAAATAAGGAAAACCTTACCTGCCAGGGATGAAAAGAAAGGGATATACCAATCAGATCAAGAGATGTTGTAACAAAAAGATATCTTTACAAAACAAACGTCCTAGAAAAGATATCCTATATATCATAAGAGAGCTATGGATGATTATGAGCAAAGGAATTAATTGACCTCTTTGTGGGGGTGCAATTGTACCCCAAAATGTTGACCTTGACCTGCACTACTCCGATGGAAATTATGTTCACGGATCCCAAAATTTGGCCGAAAAGAGTATCCAAATCTGGTCTTAAATTCATTTTCATGTACCTGTACCTACAAGAAAAATGGTTTTGTTTGTTGGGGGAGGGGTTTGCCTTAGTCAAACCTTGATTTATAAATTAACCTTGAAAGAAATAATTGAAATAGAGAATGCTAGCAAGTAGTAGAAGTAAATCTAAAAATGAAGCTATGATATTCAATAGATATGCAATTCTATTTTGAATGTGTATAGTCAGAAAATGGAAGCACTTCCATGGTATACTGGTTTAGCCTTCCAATTAAGTGTTTTGGGGTCACATCAAGAACCTTTAATGGGTTCCTAATCTAGACCTAGCTTTCCCCCTATTCTGCCCCTACTTCCACTTCTTTCCAACCTGATTTTTGCATCCTAGACTGCAGATCTAAGATCTTTGAACTCAAGGTTAGGGTTGACCTTTTGGATCTATGTCTACCTCAACCTTGACCTGGGTCAAGGTCAACCTTGACCTGAACCTAGGTCAATTTCAACCTCAACCTTGACCCAGGGTTCAAATCTCAGGGTCCCACAGTTTCCGGATGTCGGTCTTTGCAAAAGTTATTTCTCACTTTCGAGTCAGTTGTTTCAGGTTCCGAAGCGGTTATTCCTAAATTATATTTAACACAGGTCCACTTCTAGGGGCATGGGTCCAATTAGGATTTAATTCTCCTATGTATGCCTCCTTAGAATAGTGTGCCCTAGTTTCATATAAAATGAAGCCTTCTCCTCTCATTTTCTCTAAGGATGATCAAGAGAAAAATAAGGATGATCAAGTGAAAAATAAGGGTGATCAAGCGATCGAATCAATCTAAGGAGAATTCTCAAATATCCTCAAGTGCAATTCAAAAAATATAAGGAGAAATATTTGAAGTAATCTTCCATCCATTCTCCAGCAATCAAGCATCCATTTTCATGAAGGAGATCCATTGGAGGCCATAGAAGGATTCAAGCCACATAGTTCCCTTTTGGAGATCTCTCCATCCACCTTCTTCCAAACCTCTTCCAATTCAAGAACCCATTCAAGACTTGGTATTGGAGATCTACAAGAAAGAGATTGAAGACATCCTACGTTCCACATTCCACACTTTGGTGCCTACTTGTGGATCCACGGATTTGAATCCGCCATAAGGACTTTTGCAAGCAAGATGAATTTGTGCATTTACTTTTCTTACACTTATGCAATTTTAATTCAATTATATGTTTAATTTAAAAACTAGGGTTTGACCAAGGCAAACCCCTCCCCCAAAACAAACAAACCTCTTTTTCTTGTAGGTACAAGTTTGGGACTGCAGATTTGGACTCAGATCTGGATACCCTTTTCAGCTTTCTTTCAGGCTCCACGAACAAATTTTTTGTCGAGGTTGTGTAGGTCGGGGTCAATATTATTGGGTCAGGGGTGACATTTGTGGGTCAAGGTCGACCTTTTTCACAAGACGATGTCAGATTGGAAAAATATTTCTGGGTTTTTTTCATCTCTGTGTTTCTGTTCTAGGTCATCCTTTGGATTTTCTAGAAATAGTCTACAGACCTCAGAAAACAACATTTTCTGGATCTGCAATACTTTAAGTTTGGTTTTTCCTCTTATCCTTTTCAATTATTATAATCTATCATATCTACATTGTCAATTAATATAATTTAAGATCTCCCTCTTTGTTTTCATTTCTAAATAGTTGATTCACTTGTGCATTAATCCCTCTTTTGGGTTGATCAACTTGGATCTTTCATTTGTGCATTTGAGGATAAAAGTGTAACACCTTATTTTCCTCTTAATACACATTTCAATACAAACTTAAATTAAATTTAAAGTAGGTTTAAGCAAATTAAGGGAATTAACATTAAAACACACAACCCCTTTTTCATCTCTTCACAACAAAGTGGTGGAGATCCCTTTTACCATCTTCACATTTTGGTGAACCCGCGATAGACAACTCTTTCTTTTGGGTGTTAGATTTACATATTTATGCTAGATCTTGCATGTTCTTTCAATTACATTTAAAATTAATAAATCAAAATCTTGTGTTTGTTCATTTACATTGCATTGGTATATGAGCTTTACCACCTCTAGTCCTACTTATAGTATCCCGGTTAGAAGAATCCGTAGACTTATGGGTTCCTTTGATCCCAAGTCTTCCTCTCCTTTCCTTAGGATCTCGGATGATAATTTGATAACTCATGATTCCAATCCTTCTATGGAACATAACTCTTCTCACTCATCTCATGATGAAGATGACGCTTTAAGAGTTCCTCCTAAAAAAGTGCAAAAACTTTCAACTGAACTTGATAAAATGGGAAATTGGCTTATCCAAGAAAACCATAATCAAGATTCCATCCAAGATATAGAGTCCCTTAAGAAAGTCCTCAGTGATAATGATCAAGGTGTTAATTTCTTGCGTGGTCTTACTCATCTTGTGCATTCAAATGTTAAACCTTTATCCCAAGAAGCTCAAGAGTTAGGATTCACACCTATTGTCACTAGTGTAGGACCTTCTTCTGTTTCTTTACCTATAATTCCTACTTATACTCCTCCTTTGATGACCACATCTCTCCCAACTGCATATATTCCTGTGAGTGCTCCGCCGGTACCTTTACCTACCTCACAAACTTCATATCATAGCATGCCTTTTACTTATTCTAATCCTCTTCCAACTATGGTTCCTAATGTTCCACCAGTTGTGTCTTATATTCCTACTACCTCTTACACTTTCCCTAGTGTTCCTAATATTGCTATGCCACCTGTTTCCTCTAATGATTCCACAATTATTAGTTTGGCTCCAACTGTGTCATCTTTACAACAACAACTTGCATCTTTAACTCAATCCAAATTTAGCATTCCTACATGTGACATGGGTAGTCCTTTACCCCTAGAAATCATCCATGCTATTGTCCCTCAGCAAGTCAATATGCCTTGTCTTGAGAACTACAATGGTAAAGGTGATCCGGTTACTCATATTAAAACATTCCAAATCCTTTGTAGTGATTATGCTCATGATCATAGGATTTTAGCTAAATTTCTTGCTAAAAATTTTTGAGATAAGGCTTTACAATGGTATTGTTCTTTACCTCCTTATTCCATTGATTCTTTTCCCAAACTTTCTAATGCCTTCATTCAACAATTTCAAAATAACATTGGTCCACAAGTGTCCTTATCTGATTTAATGCATTGTAAACAATACATTAAGGAAAAATTGACTGATTTTATTGGTAGATTTAAGCATTTGTGTGCTCAGATTTCCTATCCTGTTCCTGATATTGATATTCAACATATGTTTATCTCAAATTTACAAAAGGATATTAGAGATAAGATTTTGCTTACTGAATTTACTTCCTTTCAACAACTATGTGCAACACTTCACCATTATCAATTACAAGTGAGTCAGTTTGAGAGAAACACTCCAATGGCTCCTGTTCCAGTTGATAAGAGTGACAATGCTCCTAATCCTATAAATTCCATAAACCTAACAACTATGTCAAGATTAATAAACAGACAAATGTAGTTTCTGATCAAATTGCGGTTACATCCAACAATGTCACTTCTGTATCCACTACTTTTCATATGAATTGTACATTTACTCCTCTCTCTGAAACTTTGCATTCTATAATGAGTAGGTTGTTAAGTGCTAGTATGATTACCTTTCCTCCTATTCGACCTCTTCTTCCCACTATGATAGCTTCAAAATCCTTTGATTCTAAAGCTTTCTACCAATACCATCGCTAGAATGGTCATGATACCAAAATATGTTACTCTCAAAAGCATAAAATTCAAGATTTAATTGATTCCAAAGCTTTGACTATTGATAATTTTGATGGTAATGGGAATAAATTTGTTTCTCCTCCTAATCAAAACCTTCAAATCTATATGAATCCTTTACCTACACATGATACTAATACTATAGCTCAACCATCTTCTGTGGATATTGTTTATGATTCAAAGATGGATGATCTTAATCACATTGTGAGTCATGTGGAGGGTGTTGTTTGGTCTCAACCTATTGTTCAATATCCTTCACCTTCACTTTCACTTCCAATTCTACCTAAACCTCAAAAAAAAACTAAGGATAAGCGACCTAGGGAACTTTTAATTACCTTTGATGATTCTGAAATGATTAAGGCTCCCAATGGTCCCCTTTATATCTATGCTAGGACTACTAAGATACCTACTCGTGGTTGTCTAGTTGATCCCACATCTCTAATAAATGTCATTACTGAAGAAAATATTTTTATGAAAGGACTACAACATGATTTTTATGATCCATTTGATGCATGGATCCAAACATGTAATGGTTTTCTTTATCCTACACTTGGTTCTATTAACTTACTTGTTGAACTTTGTGGTAAAGTTGTAGATACTACCTTCATCATTATTCCTACTTCTGATCAATTTCAAATCAAATTTGGTTTACCTTGGATAACCTCTATGCATGCTATCACTTCTCCCATTCATAAATGTCTTAAGTTCAATCATAATGGAGAAGTAAAAATGATTAATCATAGTTTGTATCAATCTTCTAAGCCTAGAGATTGTGTTGCTCTCAATTTCTTTTGGCCTTCACTACCAAATTTGTGTCCTCCTCACCCTGATCATCTCTTTTGATCATACTAAGATTACAAACATCGCAAAATTGCTGAGTTAAGCATGCCTCAGATAGATCCTAATGGTGGAATTTTGCCTACTCATTCCATACCTCCTTTATCAATTACTTCTAATTCTACTAATCAAACATCTAATGTTTCAATACAACCTATTGAGAATCCTCCCATAGAACCTGTGAAGGAACCTGTTGTCATTCCTCCTAGCTCTCAAAATATTCCAACCAAAGCTAAATGTAACAAATCTGCTAATGAACATTGTAAGAAGCGTAGAGCTAATGCTAGAGCTCATGCTTCTATTATTCATAACTCCTTACCTTCCTTCGACCAATCCATGCCTGATGTGTTGGATTTTAATACTCATAATGATATTAAGATGAATGAGTATGATGATACTATTCGCATCTTAGATACTATTTCAATCAAACTTGATGAGGAGGACACTCTTGATGATCCTATTGATCTTAGTGATGAATATGAGACTATTGATCTTGATATTGATCTACCTCATATGCTTTCAAATCAGTTAACAATTACACCTAGTATTGAGCATTGCGATTCTCAAGAGGATCTTTTTTCGGAACTAGCTATCATTCCTATTGTATTGGATATAGTCCCTCTTGCGAGTTTCCCACCTTCCATCAATGACATAAATCAAGATGGGGAGGTTCGGAAATGTGCCTGATTGTCTTATCTTTTATGGTAGCCCTTTTTGTGTTTGCATGTTGTGTTGTGCTTCTCCCGTAATGTATTTGCTAAATGTTTATTAGACTCTTTTATACAATCCTTGTTACTTACTTTGTTGGTACAAGGTGATAAAGGAATCAACCATGTTGTGCAATTCCTCTATATATATCTTTATGCTTCTATATGTTGTTTCATGTTATGTTGTACTTATGCTATTGTTCGTAAATTTTTTCCTTGTATAATCTGCTTGGATCTGCGACATGGTAGCACTAATTCTTTTTGGTCTCCAAGTTGTGGTATGAAAAGATTCTTCTTCGTAGCCCTCAAGTTTTCTTTCATCCATTGTGATTGTAGTTCTACTTTCTTTGGGGAATAATGTCAATTCATTTGCAATAATATCATATTTATATGTACATGTTATCTTATGATCATACTGACCCCACAATAGGTAGATCCCTTCTGTGTTCATGTGTATGTTTATGTTTTATTTCCCTTGAGTTGTCTTTGTTTGGGGGCATCTCATAGTGGAAACGTAATCCGTAGAGTTTTTTATGTTTCCATTAAAACCATTTCTCTTGTTAAAGTGTTAGCAATGACTTTAACATGGGGGCATACACTCTACTCACTTTTTGCACACACACACGTTCAAAATAGTTTTCAAGACTTAAAAACTTTTTCCCCTTATGGATTAAAAAATAATCCTTAAAGCATGGTCATTTTTATTTTTAGGATCTCTTGATCCCTCCGGTTTAAAATTACATGAATCCCTTGATCCCACTAGTTTAGAATTTACAATTTTTTTTATCCCTTTAAGAATGGATCTCCCCGATGGGTTGACTAGTGAGTAGCCACATTCACTAGGCAGTTCAACTTCATCTTTCTAGTTACGATGTTTTCTTGTGTGGTTCACAATGGGATATAAGTTTTCTCTCTTTAAAGTGGTGTCTCTCTTATCATGATCTTAGGGTTGATAAAGGCTTAGGTCCCTTGGGGGCTTGAGGATTTATTTTTCCCTCTTGATTCCAATAATATTGTCTTTTCTCTATGATTTCCTTTACCAAGATTTTGTGTTCAGTCCATACTCTTGCTAAAGTGGGGGCTAAATGTATAGTCATAAAATGGAAGAACTTCCATGGTAGACTGGTTTATCCTTCTAAGTAAGTAGTTTGGGGTCACATCAAGCACCTTAAATGGGTTCCTGATCTAGACCTAGCTTTCCCCCTATTCTGCCCCTACTTCCACTTCTTTCCAACTTGATTTTTGCATCCTGGACTACAAATCTGAGATCTTTGACCTCAGGGTTAGGGTTGACCTTTTGGGTCTATGTCGACCTCAACCCTAACCTAGGTCAAGGTCAACCTTGACCTTGACCCAGGGTTCAAATCTTAGGGTCCCATAGTTTTCGGATGTCGGTCTTTGCAAAAGTTATTTCCTGCTTCTGGGTTGGCTGTTTCGGGTTCCGAAGTGGTCATTCCTAAATTATATTTAACATAGGTCCACTTCTAGGGGAATGGATCCAATTAGGATTTAATTCTCCTATGTAGACCTCCTTAGAATATTGTGCCCTAGTTTCATATAAAAGGAAGCCTTCTCCTCTCATTTTCTCTAAGGATGATCAAGTGAAAAATAAGGATGATCAAGTGAAAAATAAGGGTGATCAAGTGATTGAATCAATCTAAGGAGCATTCTCAAATATCCTCAAGTGGAATTCAAGAAAGATAAGGAGAAATATTTGAAGCAATCTTCCATCCATTCTCAAGCACTCAAGCATCCATTTTCATGAAGGAGATCCATTGGAGGTCATTGAAGGATTCAAGCCACATAGTGCCCTTTTGGTGATCTCTCCATCCTCCTTCTTCCAAGCCTCCTCCAATTCAGCAACCCATTCAAGGCTTGGTTTTGGAGATCTACAAGAAAGAGATTGAATACATCATACATTCCACATTCCACACTTTGGTGCCTACTTGTGGATCCACAGATTCGAATCCACCACAATGAATTTTGCAAGCAAGGTGAATTTGTGCATTTACTTTGTTTACATTTATGCAATTTCAATTCAATTATAAGGTTAATTCCAAAACCTAGGTTTGACCAAGGCAAACCCCTCCCCCACAACAAACAAACCTCTTTTTCTTGCAGGTACAGGTTTGGGACTGCGGATTTGGACTCAGATCTAGATACCCTTTTTGGCTTTCTTTCAGGCTCCGCAAATAGATTTTTTGTCAAGATTGTGCAGGTCAGGGTCGAGATTATTGGGTCAACGTGACATTTGTGGGTCAAGGTTGACCTTCTTACAAGATGATGTCAGATCGGAAAAAGATTTTTGGGTTTTGTTCATCTCTGCATTTCTGTTCTGAGTCATCCTTCAAATTTTCCAGAAACAGTCTACAGACCTCAGAAAATAGTATTTTCTGGATCTGTAATACTTTAAGGTTGGTTTTTCCTCTTATCCTTTTCAATTATTATAATTTATCATATCTACATTGTCAATTAATAGAATTTAAGATCTCCCTCTTTGTTATTATTTCCAAATGGTTGATTCACTTGCGCATTAATCCCTCTTTTGGGTTGATCAAGTTGGATCTTTCATTTGTGCATTTGAGGATAAAAGTGGAACATCTTATTTTCCTCTTAATACACATTTCAATACAAACTTTAATTAAATGTAAACTATGTTTAAGGGAATTAAGGGAATTAACATTAAAACACACATCCCCTTTTTCATCTCTTCACAACAAAGTGGTGGAGATCCCTTTTTCCATCTTCACTGAATGTAAACAAATATGTAAATATGAAAGCTTGGACTCAATATTAGAAACCATAAACCTCCATGATTGTATCCTTGGAATCCACCTTAAAGGAATAATGAATGAATCTTGAGGATGCACAAAGGATCTTAAAGGAAGATCACACCACCATGATGGATAGATCTAGGGTTTGAAAGATGAATCTTCAATGCTTGAACCAAATCCCTTCAAAGGCTTGAATGCTTGAATCCTTGATCTTAAATGGAGAAATTGAATTCTTTAAAACATGTAGAATAATGTATTCTTGAAAGTAGACGATAATATGCTTGTCTCAAAGTAGATGATTTCTTTCTTTCTTATTGTGCTTACTTAGTGAAAATGAGAGGAGAAAAGCTTCCTTATATACAAGTCTAGGGCACAATATTCTAGACAAGCCTACATAGGAGAATTAAATTCCAATTAAACAAATACCCCTAGAAGTGGACCTATATTAAATATAATTTAAGATTCATCACTTTGGATCCAGAAATGGCCAAACCGAAAGTTGGAAAATGAACTTTTGAATGTCCCCCGTCAGCCAACAAACTTTCCAATTGGAAAGGGGGAGCTGGGTCACTGTCAAGGTCAACCCTGACCTAGGTCAAGGTCAAGGTCGACCTTGACCCAGGGAATTAGGACCCCTGTAAAATGTGCCAGGTTGGATAAACAGTGCCCGGAGAGGCCCAATCAGGGTCCTAAACAAGCACAGAAGATGAAAAAGGGGTAGAAATGAGAGGAAAACATGATGATAGCCCAAAACACCCCCTAAGGAGGGCTAAAATGTCTTAACATGGAAGTGCTTCCATTTTAAGATGATACAAGATGCTATTCTATCTTTATGCAATATGTAATATCAAATTATAAACTTAATTTGTATGTAAACATTCATAGAAACGTTCATGAAATGTAATGACACCTGACACAAGAATTGGTAACACAGAAAACCCCTCTTAGAAGGTAAAAACTATGGTGGGGATGAAACCCACAAAGGTTCACTATCTACATAATTTAAGGTATTGGTTAAGGCTACAAGTTTCATCACTTCTGATGATCTTACCCTGTTAGGAGTAACATTTTAGACTGGTTAGGTCTACTCGGTTAAGATATTTAGCAACACTCTTTAGTGTGCACTCGGTTAAGATATTTACATAAGGATTTTTAAATCCACCTTCTTAAAGGAATTCTTCTATTTTCTACACTTGTTAGAATCCAGTCAAAAATACTTGTTGACCTGATAAAATGCAATCCTGAATTTCTGAGTACAAATCCTTTAAATTTTACATATGATGTATCACTTATAGTGATTGATTTATACCTCTGTTCTACTCGGTAACCTTGAATATTGTTCTTAATAACTGATTTCATATTTTGTTGTCCTTCTGCATAAAACTCTATGTCTGATCCATAGATGTCTGTTGTGGCTACAATCCTCATCACATCATTTGTTCTGATTGATTACACATCTATTTTTACAATGAGTTGACCTAAATAGGTTTCATACTTAGCTATGAAAACTCTATGATCAAAGGTTTACAACTTGACCTTGATCTCCTAGTTTGCATGTTTTCAATCAGTTAGAGTGATTAAAATAATTACATTTTCTTTACTTGTCCCTCAAGAAATGGTTTTAAAGATGAGATTTAAAGCTAAATATAAAAATCAAGTGTTTTATCTGATGTGTAACTCGGATCCACATTTCTCATAATTAAATTTGTCTCTCAATAAACTGGTGCTCAGGTTTCTCTATAGTCTTTCCTCGATGATGTCTTTGTAGACATTTTGCTTCTCAGTTTTCTCTATAGACTATGTGTCGCTGTTCACTATGAACTTGTCTGTCGGGTTCCTCTGTGAACTTGTCTTTCGGTGATCATGTTACCAATGGTTAAAAAATTGTTTCCTTTGTATACTAATGAAAAAATATGATCATCAATCTCCCCCTTTGACATTAGTATCAAAAACTAATATGTGCAAAACTAAAATGTTTAGTCTATACACCATGTATTTTACCTTGTCAATATGATTCCCCCTATGTGCATGCCTCAGTATGATATATGTACATGTATATACACTTTCCTTTATACATATATTTCCCCCTTTCATCATTCTACCTTTAACCTTATCACACCAAATCATTTCCCCTTTTATCATATCAATTCCCCCTTTTTTATAATAATGAAAAAGGTGTCATACTTTCAATTTGTCAAAAATGTGGGAATGGGATTTTTGAATGTCCTCTATTTGCTTCTCAAATTGTTCTTTTAGGTTCTCAAGGGTCATGATTTCCAAGGTGATTCTTGCATGCATATCATATATTCTTTCTTTTACAGACATCTCCAGGGTGGTAATCAATGTTCTTGTCAAAGTCATATGTTGTTGCAGTAATGTGAGATTTGGTAGTAATAGAGCTTGGAGCTCAGTTACCTCATCTCTGAATTTGGATTCTACCTATAGAATCTCAAGTCTCAACCTTTTTGCTTCCATAATCTTGTCATAATGCAACTTGAATGCATTTTCATTAGTTGTGAGACCTTGTGCACTAGCATTAAGATCTGCATCTATCTTTGCAATCTTTTCACTACTCTCCTTAGTAAATTCCTCTATGGTGCATAACTTTTGAACTAAGGTTATAACTTCTAAAAAAATTGGTTCCAATGTATTGACCAGTTTGGATAGCTTTACCTTGTTCTCTACTACTTCTTGGCAGATTTTCGCTGTTAGTTTTTATTGGTACTTCTGCTCTGCACGTTCTTCTATTACTTTCTCTTCATCTACATTATGTGATGTGATGGCTTTGGTAAGAACTATGAATTGGTCAAGTATAGGAGCATTTTGATCAATGTCAATATCAGGTACAATCTATAATAGGATATCTTTTATAGTTTATAGTACCTATGTATCTTTGGTCTCCTTTTTGAGCTTATCTTGTATAGCTTTCCTTTTACAAAGTTCTGCATTTTTTGTAAGTGACCCTGGATCCAATGTTCTTGGATCACAGTCAGGTATTTCTATTATCTCATCCAAGGTGAATGGATTTTATTCTTCTTCTTTTTATTTGCAATTGTGGTGGAGGAAGTTGTATGTAGTACCATAGCAAGATCCTTTTCTTGGTTTGATGTACTTGGTGAAGGCTTTGGGGGTGTTATGCCTTTTACCTGCTGCTTGGTATCTACCTATTGGTTGGTAGTGGACATCTCCATATCAACCTTATCTTTATCTACAGCTTCTCCTTTGGCATACTTTGGAGTGGAATCACCTTTTTCTTCACTTGCATCTTTCTTCTCTCCATCTGTTTCTTTATGTTCATCATTTGTGTTTTTCTGCTCCTCTTCACTATTATCCTTGTGTATGCTTGCATCATGGTTGGGTGACTTCTCCTTTTGTGAGATGATATTGATAGCCTATATCAGTAATGGTATTTGTCCTTGTATATTAACCTGTGCAGCATCCTTTTTTGTGCCTTGTTCCTTGATTTTCTTGGTGGCACTAGTGACATCTTCATCTACCTTTACCTCATCGGCAGGATCTCCAGTGATATCTATTATTGTCACATCTTAGATTGTGACATCTGTTGTGTCCTTTAATGACTGCAAAATCTGAGGTACATCATCCATGACCTTTCTTGCCTTTGTTGTCAATTCAACTGGATTGACATCCTCAGCGTCATTTATTAAGATGTGTTCAGGGCTCGATGTTTCCTCTTTCTCTTCATTGTGAGGCTTCTCAGTAAATGCTAATACTTTCTCAGGGATTCTATCCTCTTTAGGTAGATTGAGTATTTTTCTCCAAGTATCATCACTTTCTTTTTCAATCTCTATTAATCTTCCTTCTAGTACTTTGTAGGCTCTTAATTTTTTTGAGAACTTCTTTGAATGCATCTTCATCATTTCATCAATTTCTTCCATCTTTGACTCAAGTGGCACAATTGACAGTAGGGATCTTTCCCTTATTTGTCTTTCAGAATTCAGTGCATATCTCCACCTTTTTGATAGCCTATCATTAAGTTCTTGTGGCATCACCTTATCAATTTGTACATGTATATATTTGAATATACACATTTTCTTGATGATGGCTTCATCTATCTTATTCTAATCCTCGGGTTTTAGAGTTAGCCATTGTCTAATCTTAGGATCAGATATTCTACCTCACTTGATGATTGATGCATCAATCTCATCAATTGTGGAAGGAATTTTGTTCTTTACATGTTGTTCATCTTGTTCAGTGTCTTCCTTATCTTCCTTGCTTCAGATTAATCTCCTTCTCCTCTTTGGTTATGATGTTTTCCTGGTTTGAGGCTTCCTTTTATAAGTCCTCACTTGTCCTTTCTTAACCAGTGGTGAATCTTATTTTGTAGTTTGACTCCTTGTTCTTGATGCTGCATTTGTATTTGGTTTCTTTAGTGTGGTGCATCAGACTCGGTTGACTCAGAGTCACTCACTTGTTCACCTTCATCGGCAGGTGACTGTCCCTCGACGGCTTCTTTTTGTTATGTTTCTTCTTCATTTACCGACAACTTATTTTCAAGTGTCTTTACCATTTTGGTCTTCTTTTTGTCAATCTTCTTTACTACTAGGTCTTCTTTGATTTTGGTCTTAGCATTTTCATAGGTGCCAAATCTTGGTAATGATTTGTCCAAAGCTTCATTCAATAATGCTTCAATAGAATTTGTGGCCTGATTTATGTTTATCTCATAGTCAAGTGGTGCTAACCATGTTGTCCTTGGTACAACTGGTTTGATCAAAGTTGTATCGGTGTCCACCATGAAACAAATATCATCTTTATATTGATCCACCAGTTGTTCTGGTATCCTCATCCTTTTTTGCATTTTGTCCTTGAATCTGGTGAAATATTCATCCATGACTGATGTAAAGTTTTCCCCTATTGACTTAATAAATTCACTTATTTGAATTTTCACTGGTCACGTAGTGTCCCAATTGACATAACTGATAGAGGGGAATAAGTCCTGAAAGTAGAATAATATGTTAGAGTAATTTAGCAATTACTCTTTAGTGCTTAAGTTTCACTTAGGCAGTTTCCTTTTAGACTTAGGAAAGTTTCTATTTCCTAGCAGTTGCCCGTTTAGGGTTTCGACATCCTTTATAAG
>MU227345.1:882268-896357 GCA_018584345.1 Thuja plicata
CAGACATGCTTCAGAGTTGCTTCTTGCTCTCTTCTTGTTCCTCTCTCTGGGACATCTCTTTGCTTTATGTTTTGGGTACCTGATCAGGCCTTGTTGTCGGGACCCTTCTTTCCTGCTTTCTGCAGTATTTTAGCAGTTTTGCTTCTCCCTAAGTTACACTTAAGGGGGGGTGTTAGAGTAATTTAGCAATTACTCTTTAGTGCTTAAGTTTCACTTAGGCAGTTTCCTTTTAGACTTAGGAAAGTTTCTATTTCCTAGCAGTTGCCCGTTTAGGGTTTTGACATCTTTTATAAGGATTGTCTTCTTTGTATTTCTTAAGGAGTTTTTGTAAATCATTTAGTTAATAGAAATTATTTCTGTTTCAATGGATTTGCAGTCTCTTTCATTTTGGCCGCCATAGCTGTCTGATCACTTCTATCCTCTTTCTGTCTTCTTCTTCTTTGTAATGGTCTTGCATGCAGGTGATCTTGGTTGCATTGCGTTTTAGCAATCTTAACATAATATACACATGAGGAGTGAACCAAACTTACGTGAATTAGATTTTTCTGGTCTAATGGTCCTCATGTTCTCCTCTAGTTGCTTTAGTAGAAGCTCAGATAGATCCAGTTGTAGACCCTTCTTTACAATATTATGAGCAGTGTCAACTACTCTACATGCAAATGCTATTCAGTCTATTGGCTTGGAATACCTTGTATCCTAGCACACATGCACTGGATTTTAGTTCTGGATCGGTGATGGAATTTACCTTCAATCATCTACCATCCCATACTACACATGTCATCTTTTCTATGTTGGGGCAAGGAGGATGTTAGAGTGCTTTTGCTTTGTCGGTTACTAGATAAACAGTCATTACATGTATTACATCCTTGGTAATCAGTTTAGGCTTGTCTAGCCACATCTTTCAGTCATGTACCTAGCTAAGAACTATCCAGATCCACTCGGTCTTGAACTTCTTCAGGAACATTAGGGCATTTTTCAGTCCTTTCACCTCAATGTGTTTATGTGCATCTTTGATGTTTCCATCTGTGCAAAGCTTCTTGTAAACTTCCTCAACTTCTAGATCCTCGATTTCTGCAACTTTGTAGTGGACATAGGCTCGAACATCCTCGACTAGAAAAATTCTAGGTGGTATGCTTGAGAATGCTCCACCATCATTGGGTTGTGAAGAAACCTCTAGATAGAATTTGTACATAGGCTCTTCACATGTAGAGTTCTTGATTAGCTTAACCTTTTTATCTTTGGCATTCTTGATCTTGGAAACGCGAGATGTGGTTGTCATTGTTTCTAGAAATTAGGGCTTTTCCTGTAAACAAACTATGAGTTTGGTGAGTCTTGTATTACTCACTTGATCTGGTGTAGATGTTGTTAATCTATCTAAATACTATGAATATGCTTGTGAGTCACTTTGCAATCTGGTCATTGTTCTTCAACATGTTTCGCTCTGCTTCGCTCTTAATCGCATGGTGAATGAATGAGCATTTCCATCGCCCTTTTATAGATCATGCCCTAAGTGGTGAAATAAATGCTTTTACCCACTTCTCAGAATTTGAAGATGGAGTCACTCAAGGAACATACCAACTTCATTCTTGGTGAGAATGCAATGCTTAGGGTAAGTGATAATTCAATTGACCTTTCACATGTTCACCTATAGTGCTCGGTATGGAACAAAGACTAATTGTCTTTTTACATGATTACCGATGATGCTCAATTTACATTAATAACTTAGCTTTTATATGTATACTAATGATTCTTGGTATGCATTGACTGACAAGATTAGATTCACGCATTCATAAAAAGTAATACCGTAGTGCATCTTTATTCATGCTAGTTTGGCATTTTATCAATGTTTAATGGAACTGATGTAAAATATAACTTGGTATGTTGTAGTTCCATACTTGTTCTTCTTAGGTGGGGGTGGTGATGTCACCAAATCCATTGGATAAGGTGTCACCAATTGTATTTCTTGGTCCAGCATCATTAGTTTTTGTATCTTTCCTCCACATTGTGTTTCTCATCTTCCTAATGTCTTCAATGGTATTGTCATAGGCAAAAGTGCTTGTCTCTGTCACTCAGTATCTACAGTCCTTTCTTAGATGACCGACCCTATGACAGTGTAAGCATGTCATTCTAGGGTTAGTCTAGCTTCTAGACCTTCTCATCTATTTTTCTCATGCAGTTTGTAGCTATGTGTCCATATCTACCACATGATGTGCACTTTTTCCATGTGTTGTAATCCCAAACATATGAGTTACTGACTCTTTTTGGTTGATAAGAATTTTCTTGTTCTTTAGGTTTCCATGCTTGCTTTTTCTTCTTCCTGCATTGAAGAGATGTGTGCCCATACATTTTGCAAGTGGAACAATATTTTTCCATGTAGGTTTCCTTCTTTGGTTGTTTCACCTTAGATATGCATTCATGTGCTTGTGTCCTTTATTGTTACAGTTATAAAAATTTCCTATGAATGTAGATGTGGATTTAGGATTACCTTTAGCTTTTCTCCTACAAATATTTGATGTGTGGCCTGGTTTTCCATAGTGATTGCATGAATTCTTCCTTGGTATTGGATTTGTGTAGATATCTTTTTGATCAGCTTGGTATGATGATTCTCCATGCTTGGTATACCCTAGACCAGTATTGTTGTTGACTCTTCTTTGTCCATCCAGAAAATCATCCATTCTTTTTGTGCTTTCTTCAACTTTCTTAATCATATGATTGTGTTGTTGTTGAATCCTTGCTTCATGCTTTAGTCTTTCATTTTCTTCTCTTAGCTCACCAATAGCTTCCAATTTCCCATTAAGTTCTATGTTTACTCGGTTTTCCTCCTAACTCATAAGAACTATCTGATTGGTGATCTCATGATGATGTTCAGTAAGTCTTTGTATTTATGATTCTCTCTCTTGTAGATTTTCAGTGATCTTCCTCATGTCATCAATGGCTAATGTTTTTTCTTTCTCAGCTTGTCTAATATTATTCATAACCTCAATCATCCTTACCATTTGTGTCTCTTGACTAATTTGCAGTGATTTCACTTGTCCATCTAGATGTTGATTGATTTCATTCAGACTTGTAATGCTTCCTTTAGATGTGTCTGATGTATTGCTAGATGTGGATCATGTTGACTCAAGCAAATTAGGTATCTCTTCTTCATGATAGTTTGTTTCATTACAGCAAGATTTCATAACCTTTCTTTCATCCAGTAGCTCTCTCATCTTGATTCTAGCTTCTTTGTATTGCTAATAGAAGATTTGTATCTGCAATTTATGATTTTCAATGTTCTTGTCTAGCTTATACCAATCCATTGTATGATCTTTTCTCTCAAGTGATTTAAACTTTTAAAAATAAGAGATCTAGCTCTGATACCAATTGTTGAAATAATGGAACGGTGTGTACTAAGAGGGGAGGACTGAATCAGTAACCTTAAAACTTTTCTAATCAATTAGCCTTAAATCATTTAGTAATCAATTCCTTGCATTACTCAACATAGATGTTATTCTATCTTTATGCATGTAATATCAAATAATAAACTTAATTTGTATGTAAACATTCATAGAAACATTCATGAAATGTAATGACACATGACACAAGAATTGGTAATGCAAAAAACCCCTATTAGAAGGTAAAATTGTGGTGGGGATTAAACCCACAAAGCTTCATTATCTGTAGAATGGAAGGTTCTGATTAAGGCTACAAGTTTGATCACTTTTGATGATCTTACCCTATTAGGAGTAAAATTTTAGACTGGTTAGGTCTACTCGGTTAACAAATTTAGTAACACTATTTACTGTGCACTCGATTAAGATATTTACATAAGGATTGTTAAATCCACCTTCTTAAAGGATTTCTTCTATTTGCTACACTTGTTAGAATGCAGTCAAAAATACTTGTTGACCTGATAAAATGCAATTCTAATTTGCTGAGTATAGATCCTTTAAGGTTTAGAATTTGATGTATCACCTATAGTGATTGATTAATACCTCTATTCTTCTCGATATCCTTGAATCTTGTTATTTATAATTGATTTCATCTTTTGTTGTCCTTCTACATAAAACTCTCTGTCTGATCCATAAATGTCTTCTGCGGCTACAATCCTCATCACATCATTTGTTTTGATTGATTACACATCTATTTATATAATGATTTGACCTAAATAGGTTTCATGCTTAACTATGAACACTCTATGATCAAAGGTTTACAACTTGACCTTGATCTCCTAGTTTGCATGTTTTCAATCAGTTAGATTGATTAAAACAATTACATTTTCTTTACTTGTCCCTCAAGAAACTGTTTTAAAGATAAGCTTTAAAGCTAAATATAAAACTCAAGTATTTTATCTGACGTGTAACTCAGATCCAAATTTATCAGAATTAAAGTTGTCTCTCGGTAGACTGGTGCTCAGGTTTCTCTGTAGTCTTTCCTTGGCGATGTCTTTGTAGACATTCTGCTTCTCAGTTTGCTCTGTAGACTGTCTGTCGGTGTTCAGTGTGAACTTGTCTGTCAAGTTCCTCTGTGAACTTGTCTATCAGTGAAGACTGGTTTGGGTGTTCTCTTGCACTTAACATTTTTGATGACCTCTGTGAACTGTTGTGTCAGGTTGCACTATAAACCTGTCTTTCGGTGATCATGTTACTGACGGTTCAAAAAAAAATTCCTTTGTATACTAATGACAAAATATGATCATCAAAAGTTTATCTATATAAAGGGTGATAAGTTAATAGAGATTATGATACTGTCAAATTGAATTAAGAAGTAGAAGAAGTTGAAGAACAGAGTTACCAAGAAGAATAGAGAAGAAGAAAGAGTATAATCTACGGTCTAAAATAGAGTTAAATGGAGTATGAGATGCTAGTATTCATGTGAGCATAAAGGATTAGAACCAAAAAAAAGGTAGTTTTTATATTTACAAATCAAATTTGTATTGTTTCTTATTAGCATTTGTAACAGAGAAAATCTCTTAATCGAGTGGATTTAACAGTCCTATTTGTAAATCCTAGATGTAGGTGACATTCCAAAAGAGTCTTTAAATTCCTCTAGCAAGGCCACTCCCAACAGGGTGAAGATTGTAACCAATCTGAGGTAAAACCCTTAACATGATCACATTTAACAAATGTGTTTGTAATCTTTAACAGGATAAGTTCTTAATTGAGCATACTTCAGAAAGGTACATTTTTTTATTGTGGATCACAATTCCCACAGAGGTTTTCCCATAATGGGTTTCCTCATTAAATATGGTGTCAACTGAGTTAAATCTATGTTAGTTGAGTTTTAATGATTGATTTTCATATTATGAGATCTATGGTTGTTTAAGTTATTAAGTTATTTGGTGAAGCAATTATTATTGTACTCAGTTCTACCGAGTGAACCAGTGAGCTAAGTTTTAAGATTTAAGTTTGATTTGTTCTGAGTCACCCCCCTCTGAGTGGGACCAACATGCATAGATATACACACTGTATCCAGGGAAAACTTTAGTGGCGATATTTTGCCATTTGGCAAATGTCTCATGTTCGTGACCTGAGATTTGGTGAATATAATGTGTATATCAGGTTCTCCATGTCACCTGAACTTTATAAATATTGGGTCAAATGCTCAGGCCCATCACCCATTAGTTTATGTATTTTTATCCTTTTCTTTCACAATATTTCCTATCAAATTAATTTTTGGACACTATAAATTGAAAACATTTGCCTACAATTTCCAAAGATTGTCGTAATTGACAACCATATTCACAAATATGTGGTCGATATTTAAGGTTAGGGTATAGGTTATGTGACATGTGTCTCTATTTTAGATACTTTCAATGAAACTTTATGACTTTTAAAACTTTGTCCTGAAATAGATGTGACATCTGTCTCTATTCCAGAGACTTTTGGGGGAATCTTTGTGTCCTTTTAAACCTTGCCCCGAAATAGAATTCCTGACATTGATCTAGGATCATCTAACAGTTATAAAAAGTAGGGTTAGTGACTATTAAAAGATAGAAAATTAACTCATAATACCTTAATAAAATAATAAGTCATTTGAGCTTTCAGGGAATGCACTAGGGGTGCTTCCCCCAAACCCCCGTTGAATGATAATGGTTTCTTGGTATTTGTGTCTGCCACCGTGGTTTTTTTCAATAATGAAAGATTCACCAAGATTTTATAGTATTTTCGTATAATTGAAAAAAATCGCCAGTACAACTAATATTTTTCTATTCAAATTAAAAAAACTCGCCAACAATATTAATTTTTCCCCCACAAAATAATGTAGGATTCGCCAGTATTTTACACCTTTTCCTAGGAGGGGGTTTCTTAAAGTTTTCCCTGATTGTATCTTGTGATCACCATATTAATGATGGACTGGATCATTACAGAGTTAAGATTATTGGGAAATGTGAAAATTCTTTAATGGTGAAGTATAAGTCTACTCATTCAAATGTATCTAATCACTATTCAAAGCATAGTTGAAGGAGATCAGTGAAGCAAGCAAGAAACCTAGGAGACCTTGAGATTGAATGAGCGTGAATTCACAGATTCATTAAAGAAGAGGTATTTTTTATTATTTACGAGCTTTGATTATGGATACTCTATTAATTTTTTATGTCAATGAAAGAACTAGATATAAGTTTAAGAAACATCCCTGTAAATCCATCGAAGATGATCCTGAAGGCACATTTTCACAAACACCCTATGACGTTCTACATGTTGAGGATATTAGGGAATACATACATTGTAAATATGATTCTCTGGGAGACTTTGAGATCTATAAGGATATGAAGGATATGATCAAGGAAGATGGTAAATGGATGGATGAGTTCGCTCATCTAGAGAATCTCAACATTATGTGAATGACGGAACTCTATGAGTTTGATGAAGAAGAATGGATTAAAACTGTCTTAAGAAGAGTACGTGACTATTTTATCTAGATTGGAGATCACCCTATGAAGATATGCAGTCAGTTGATTCATGACATAAAAGTTTTGGAAAAATATGGTGTTATCTCGATTGCGGAGAAGAACATGAAGAAGCAAGTGGAAACCCTAACTCATTCTAGATGGGATAAGATGGTGATGATCATATCTGACATATTTTATCAAGATATGACACTAGTTTTGATGATTTTGGGTTACAAACTCCACTACAATATCCAACTTAACTCAGTATCAGCTAGATTTATTATGATGGCACATAGAATTGTGAAAGAAAATGTCAAATTAAACCTATGCGAAGTACTTGTACAGTAATTTATGGAGAATGTGAAGCAGACAAAGAGAGATAAGTAAAAAACATTGAAGTTTAGGTCATTGTTAATACACATGTATATCCACATTTTACATAAATTCCCTAGAATGAACCCTAAATCATGTAAGGATAATGAACTAATCGTATACAAGTCTCTAACAACTACAGGAGATATAACAGTAGTTGGGTTAATGGATAACTATTTGGTATGATCAATATCCTAAAAAGATAGATAAAAGAAAGAGTGAGGATCCCTGAGGAGATGGTAGAAGAGTATAAGGATTTGTTTCATGGTTGAAGCATATTGTGTGTGTTTTGAGGTAGTAGAACCAAGGATGAAATGGTGTTACCCTATGGGGTATGAAGTTAGTTTTGAGGTCTTAACAATGCAAGTAGCACATGTACTATCCTTGGAGATTGATCCATCCAAAGAAAGATGGGGGACATATGAAGAGAAATATTTTAAGATAAGAGAAGAATAGTCTCAAGTGGAAAGGAAGAGAAAAGTAGAAAACATTTTGGATGATCTAGAAAAAAAGGATAGTATTACTAAGGAGGAAATGAAGGAGATAAGGAAAAATATGACTAAGAGTGCTTCTAGAGTGGCGAGAACTTCTCCTACAGCCCTTCCAACTACAAAAATATAAAAGGCTAAAAGTCCACCTCCATTATAGTATAATTACATGATACTACACCTAAACCACCCAAAAGGACATCATGTTAGTAATAACTGAGAGGGGGGGTGAATCAGTGCCCTCAAATTTTTATCCTTAATCTAACCACCAATCAAATAAACCTCATATTATTAAGTCCCTACAAGATGCATGCCATGAAATACTTATAATGATTAACTGTCTGTCAGTTTTCCTTGTCTTTCCTTATTCTCCTTGATTACAGATAAGGATTATAACTATTTACCAAAATACAGTAAATATGCAGAGTATACTGATAAATCTAGAAATGCATATGTGAAATGTAAAATAGTAAAGTAATAAACCATACACACATAACACATGGATTTTAACGTGGAAACCCTGTTAAGGGAAAAAACCACTGGGACCCGTACCCCAAATTTTCACTCTTCTAAAGAGAGCCCTGTTAAGAGCCAACCCTATTAAAGGTTACAAACACACTATTAGGTGTGACCTTGTTAGAGGATTTTACACATATAGGTTGTCACTTAGTATCGGGCATCTAATGCTACCATCCTTGAATCAACCTCTCTCTTAGACCATCAATAGGCATCGGGCATATCCAATGCTACTTTCATGAATCAACCTTTTTTGCACTCATTGGGATGTACCTCAATATATAGAAGACTGTTAAGTCCTAATCTATTAAGAGACTTGATGCTTCAATGGTTAAACTGAAACAAAATGACATGTTTCTAATGCAACTTGAATTGCAAAATTTCAGATCTATTTAAGTACATTACCTCTCTGATCAATATATCAATTCAATTCTTTTGTGCTCCATACTTTATGCTCTATGATGTTGTGTTCACTGTTCATCGGTGTCTGCAAAATTCCTTAGCTCTTCTTCAGCTTGATTGATCAGTACTGCATGAATTTGTTCTCCATCAGTTTCTTCTTAGCATCCTCTTTCTATTCACTCCCCTTAATCCCCTTTCCGTGAATGTTATTATTCTTTTTTAAAATGAATTAAGCTTGTCTCTTATATAGACATAATATTCATTGATTCTTGATTCTTGGTGTGAAAAACAATCCAGCTAATCTTATTTAAAGCATAACTCCTGATTTATCTCATAGTTATATTTATGCCAACTGTACAAATCTTCTTTAAATCAATCACTTAACTCTGGTCAAATAAAATAAAGAAAACAACCAGTTAAGTCTATCTTTAGCTCTTTCCAGCTAGATATTTTTTCATTTTCTAAACTCTATGTTCCGTCGGTCAACTCTTCAGTTAGTCATCGGTTACAACTGCCAGTTTCATTTGTATGACTCTAGTTAGCTTTGGGATCTCCGTCTATCGGGAAACTCTACTTTTTAGCTTGTCAGGCATCCTATAGTTTTGCTTCATCAGGCAACACTGTCTTCTTCTCATTGGGTATCACTGTGACTTTTCTTCTTTGCCTTTACCGATGGTGTGCACTCCGTCGGTGTTATCTTTCACTTAGTGAATACTTGACTTTTATGCATTGCTGAAAGAATAACCTTTGTTCCATTGATTCTCTTAAGTCTTTGTCATTTTATACATGACTGTATAGATGATATAAAGTTGACATCAATGACAATACAAACCATTAATTGATTTAATGCCTTGCATTATCTTCAACTTAACATTGTCAAACATTTAATCAGTTACATGTCATTAATCTCTCCCTTTGGCATTGATGGCAACAAACTTATATTATCATACTATACTATTTCTAATACAATTGTTGAGATTCATCAAACTACCAATATTTTTTTGATAATTGATAAATGTCTGAACTTCAGTAAGCTCTATTTTAGCTTAGATTTGATTCTTGCAACTTTCTATTTTTATTGATGTGTTGAATCTTCTTCTTGTGTCAATTTCTCTCTTTTGATTTTTCTTCACATTTGATGTCTTTCTCTCTTGTCAGAAACTCTTCCTTTGTATTAACTCCTTCATATAATCTCTCTCCCTATGGATATGATCTCTCCTTGTTGGAGTAATCTGATAACGGATAATCTCTCTTCCTTTTTCTGAAGACTGTGATAATATGGATACTTTCTCTCCCTTTGACAACAATGCCAAACAAATATTTGTTGCAAGTATCTAACATTCATGTCAAACAATCATTTTCCTCCTATCCATAATATATTCCTTGAATTTCCCTTATCCATCAACAATACATCAATATGCTCTGGTGCTCACTTCTGATATATACATGTCTGTATATAGATGTAGCTTTGAATTTCTTCTCTTTGCTTTGCATCAACATGAATGATATTCTGATAATAAGTAGGTTGATGTAGCCTTCAGTCTTTTACTGACTGGTAGATAAGGGTTTTACCCCTAGTCTCTTTCTCAAGTACTCAAATGTATCCTTGGGTAGTGGCTTGGTGAAGATATCTGCCAATTGTTATTTGGATTGCACATACTCAAGTATCACCTCTTTTTCTTGAACTTGTTCTCTCAAGTAATGATACTTGATGGAAATGTGTTTAGTCTTTGCATGCATGAATGGATCCTTGGAAATGTTTATTTTATTGGTTTTATCACAATAGATAGTCACTAGTTCTAATATCTTTATATGCATACCTTCCAGCAACTATTTGATCATGCAATATTTGAGCAATTTGCAGCAGCGACAACATATTCTACTTCTGCAGTAGATTGTGAGATGCATCCCTACTTCTTGCTAATCCATGTGACAATTTTGTCACCCATAAAGAATGCTCCTCTAGTTGTGCTATTCTGGTCATCAAGATTTCCAGCCCAATCAGCATCGATAAACACCTTTAGTTCAAACTTTCCTTCTCTTCTATACCATAAGCCAAATTCCTTAGTATTTTTCAAATATCTTAGGATTTGTTTCACAGTAGTCATATATGATTCCCTAGGGTTAGCAGAGAATCTAGCAACAATTCCTACTACACGTGCAATATATGGTCTAGTGTGTACAACATACATGAGTTTTCCAATCATTGATCTATACAAAGTCTAATTTACCTCTGTTGTCTTGTCCTACTTTTTCAACTTAAAACTAGTAGCCATCAGTGTTCCAATTGGTTTTCATTCTTCCATCTTGAATATTTTCAGGACCTCTTTGATGTACTTGGATTGTGTAATGAAAATACCTTCTCCTTCTTGCATGATCTAGAGACCAAGAAAGAACTTGATCTCACCAAACATAGACATCTCAAATTCTTTTCTCATCTTACTAGAAAATTATTTGCATAGCATATCATTGCCTCCAAATATGATTTCATCAACAAATATTTCAACAATTAGGGTGTTAGCATCAATATCTTCTTTTAAATAAAGATTCCTATTTTCACTCGTCCTTACAAATCCAATACTTATTAGATAGGAATGAAGTCATTCATACCAGGCTCTAGGATCTTGTTTCAATCCATACAAGGCTTTGTGAAGTCTACATACCATGTCTTTTTTGTCTAGATCAACAAACCCTTCTGGTTGTTCAATGTATACTTCTTCTTCAAGTATTCCATTTAGAAATGTTGACTTGACATCCATTTGGTATACTTTGAATCCTTTGAATGCAGCATAAGAAAGTAATATCCTTACTCCTTCTAGCCTAGAAACAGGTGCAAAGGTCTCTCCATAGTTGATACCTTCCTCTTGTGCATACCCTTTGCATACTAGTCTTTCTTTGTTCCTTGTGACTTCTCCATTCTCATTCAACTTATTCCTGAATATCCATTCTGTACCGATGACATTCTTGTCATCTATTCTTGGCACAAGTGACCATGTTTTGTTCTTCTCAATCTTCTCAATCTCATCATTCATAGCACTTATCCATTCCTCATTATCTAGTGCAACATTGACAGATTTTGGCTCAAACACACAAATTAAACAATTTGAGTTTAAAGACTTACTTCTTGTTCTTGTACCAGCTTTCTTATCTCCTATGATCTGGACCTCTAGATGGTTCCTTCTTACATATCTTGAAAGTACATGTATGGTTCTTTGTCTATCAGCTTGAACATTATTTTGATCTTCATTTTGTTCTTCATCACCTTGCACATTATCTTGATCATTATCCTCACCGTCAATATTTGCAACCTGATGCTCAGGAGAAATGATTTGTAGCTCTGGGGCTCTACATTGTTGGTAGGGTAGAGTCTTAGGTTCCTCAATGTAAGTGAACTTATTGTAGTCCTCTGGTTCTTTAGTGTTTTCCTATTCATTCTTCTTTGCAAATTTATCTATCTTTACATTTGCACTTTCAATAATTTTGTTAGAGGCTTTGTTTAGACATTTGTAAGCCTTTCTCTTGGTAGAATACCCTAGAAAAATTTCTTCATCACTCTTGGAGTCAATTTTTCCATTTCTATCATCCTTTAAGATATAACATTGACTGCCAAAAATTTTGAAATAACTCACATTGGGTGTGTATCCATACCATAGCTCATAAGGTGTCTTCTTGGTGTCTTTATTCAGTTGTACTTTGTTTAGTGTGTAGACAGCAGTACTGACATCTTCCCTCTAGAATATTTGGGTGATTCCTTTTTCTATCATTAGTGTTCTAGCACAATCAACTATTGATATGTTCCTTCTCTTAGAAACTCCATTTTGATGTGGTATTCTTGGTGCAGAAAGTTTTTTTTTTATACCATTCTCATTACAAAAGTTAGTGAATTCGTCTAATATAAACTCACCTCCTCTATCTGATCTCAAACATTTTAGATCCTTACCACTTTGTTTCTCTACCAAAGCCTTATACCATTTAAACATCTTAAATACTTTTGATTTATCTTTTAGAAACATAATAGTCATCATTCTAGAGTAATCATCAACAAAGAGAATAAAATATCTATCTCCATAATATCTCTTTGTCCTTATGGGTCCACATAAATCAATATGGACTAATTCTAGAATTTCATCAAATGTAGGGTCTTGCTTTTGAAACTAGACTTTGTCATTTTACCTTTTTGAAATTTTTTACACATGATGTTGTCGGGCTTGGTCATTGTCAGTAAGCCTCTAACATTTCTCTTTTTGCTAATTTTTATCATGTTGTCAAAGTTCATATGACACAGTCTTTAGTGCCACAACCATGTGTCTTTTTTTGTAGCAATCAAACAAGTGGAGTCAGTATCATTCAGATAGAATAAGTTACCTTGTGTCTGCTCACCGGTAACAATCAGATTTCCAGATTTGTTGAAGATCTTTTCCTTTTTGTTTTCAAATGCTACTTTGTAACCTAAATTATTCAACTAAAAAACACTCAATAGATTATAATTCAATCGATTTACCCAATAAGAATTTTCACATTTTATCTAGTTATTCAACGTTATTGTTCCTCTACCTTCAACTAGACAAGGTGTGTCATTTCCCATTCTTACTGATCCACCCTTGTGGTATTCAAAAGTCTCAAACTTCTGCTTATCACCGGTCATATGATGAGTGCAGCCACTATCTATGATCCAAACATCATTTTTTCTAGTTTTAGATATGAGAGTTGTTTCTACATACCTTTCTTCATCATCATCTAAATCATCCTTTACAGCCACAAACACCATCTTGATTTCTTCATCAGATTCGGTGCCAGTATCATCATCCTTGCATTTTTCTAGCTAGCTAACCTTCTTTCCTTTGTCCTTATAGTCTCGGGTATCTCTTCTTTCTAATTGTCGGTAGCTTCTATAATCACCTCTGTCAGACTTCTTCTCAAAAGATCTATCATTACTTCTGTCATCCTTTCTTCTGTTAGTACAAATTGTAGCAAAATGTCCAATCTCCTTGCAATTAAAACAAACAAGTGGCAATTTACCTTTTTTATTTACCTTTGCCTCTTTGCATTCTTCTAGCAATAAGTACTTCAATTTCATCAAGATCATCTTCTTCACTTTCACTATCACTATCTTTTCTCATAGTGTTTTTGTGACTTGATTTACTTATTCTCATAGAATTTTTGAATGCAAACTCTATGTTTGGTAAAACACTATTATCAAAGTTATTCATCTTAAATGAAATCAGTCTTCCAACTAAACTATCTAGAGTAACATTGCTATTTTCTACTGCTCTCATTTCTTGAATGGAAAATACTCTAATAGCATAAGTAGGTAGTAAGGTTCTTAGAATTTTACTTACCACTATATCTTCTTCTAGTACACCTCCAACTCCTCGGATAGCATTGACTACCTCTTTAATTCTTGTGTTGTACTGAGTGATGTTTTCTCCTTCTTTCATTT
>MU227345.1:903750-918038 GCA_018584345.1 Thuja plicata
TGTAGATGACATCATATTTAGTGGACAAGATGTGTTATGCCAAAAATTTGCAATAGAGATGCAAACTAAGTTTGAGATGTCTATGTTTGGTGAAATAAAATTCTTTGTTGGCTTACAAATTTATCAATTGAAGAATGGAATCTATATCACTCAATCTAAATATATCAAGGAGATACTGAAAAATTTTGGAATGGAAGAGTCCAAACTAGTGAGTACACCCATGGCTACTGGACAGAAGCTGAAAAAAGATGATGACACAAAAGAAGTAAACTAAACACTCTACAGATCAATGATTGGTAAACTACAATATGTTGTACACAGCAGACCTGACATTGCCCTAGTTGTTAGAATTGTTGTAAATTTTTTTGCTAACCCCAAGGAAACTCACATGATGGCAGTAAAAAATATTCTAAGATATTTGAAAGGAACTGATGACTATGGTCTATACTACAAAAAGAATGACAAGTTTGAACTCAGAGTTTACACTGAATCTGATTGGGCTGGAAATGCTGATGACAGAAAAAAGCACTACTGGTGGAGAATTTATTTTAGGAAAGAGATTGATCTCCTGGAAAAGCAAGAAATAGAACTACACCTCACAATCTAGAGCTGAAGCTGAGTATGTGGCAGCAGCAGTTAACTATTCTAACATTGTGTGGTTGAACATACTACTGAAAGGTATGAAGGAAGAAATCACTGACCCAGTTGTCATATATTTTGATAACACGAGTGTTATTAATATTTCTAAAAATCATGTTATGCACTCAAAGACAAAGCATATAGCTATCAAGCATCACTACTTGAGGGAGCTAGTTCAGAATAAAGAAGTGAGACTAGATTATGTGAACACTAAAGAACAATTAGCAGACATATTCACAAAAGCACTACCCAAGGATGCTCATGAGTATCTGTGAGGTAAAATGGGGGTGATTCCCCTAACTGAGGCTAATTAAGTTTTGAATGGTACTATTGCATCAAATATTACATTTAGAATACTTGACACATTGATGCACAGTTAGTCACACTTTAGGATGCTAGCTAAAGTTGTGAAGTTGGACAAGGATAGAAAAGAAAATCAGTCATAATCAAGATGATAGGATCAGCATGATACTGAAGATATACTTGATAATGTTTTCGACGTCTTTGGCATTGTTGTCAAAGAGGGAGAGATTACCTATAAAGAGGGAAAGAAGTTACATAAAGGAAAAAGAGGGAGAGATTGCCTAGAAGAAGAGATTACCAAGAGGGAAAGGTTACATAGAGACAAAATTTACTATTGAAAACATTAAAGTGATTATCTACTCAGAGGGAGTCTACAGATGATTAGACATAGATGATTACAATGTAATTATAGACACAAAGGGAGAAATGTTTTATAGATAAGAATCAGAATGAAGCTAAAGACATTAATGAAGATTCATTCATATCAAGGAACACAAGTGAATTTTTAGATTGGTTGGTAACTATGCTTGTTAAATCATTGTTTTAATATTTTTTGTTTCCATCAATGCCAAAGAGGGAGATTGTTGGAAAGTGACAATGCAAGCAAATGTTATTTTGTCATTGTTGTCAAACCTTAACTGGTGAGACTATTGTTATCTATTTTGAGTACCATATCTATTGTTGATGAAGAAGATTTAACAAGAAGACCAAGTGAATGATTGAGTTAAGGCAAATAAAAGGGTACTTGATTAGTTGGCACTCTGGCAAAGCAATTAGTTGTTTATCTTTCAAAGATAGTTTTTTTGACTGTTCTGTGTCAAGCAAGTTTGGCTTATGCCGAGAAAAGTTTCTTATGTCGAGAAAAGTTGCTTGTGATGAGCAAAGTTGTTCAATGCCGAGCACCAGTGAAATTACCGAGTGAAAATAGTGATGTTGGCCGACTTACACTAATTGGATTAATGATGAGATTTGAGATCTCTGGCCGACTTAGTTAATTTTATTGGGATATGTAATGTTAATTAAAGATTGATCCATGTCATTTAATGTATGGGTAACCGTAATTAATGCATGGTTTCAAGATTTAATAAGAGACTACTTTGGAGAAGTAAATGTAATGCAAATATGGAATGATCTATTGGATCTAACCTAACCTAAGATCTACGATCTTGTTTAAGCAGCAAAAGATTTATCTGACCTAGACAAAGAGGTATATGATAAACTCAAGGGGTTATTCATTCAAAATGCTAAAGTGTGTTGTTGAATGTGAAAGTACATGTATGTAGGAAAAAGGGTTGCATATTTGATTTACTAATTGGCTTGATCTAGCAGAGAAGGCTGAATACAGAAGCAAAGAGTTGCATGTGTGATTTCTTGACAGATTTCCAAGAAGATCAGAAGGTTGAATTGACAATGCAAGCTATCCAGTAAGTTAACATCAGAGCTGTAATTGGATCTGAATTTGCAAAGTAAGTTGTATGTATCAGATCACAACTGCGGATTACTTTCTAACCATTGTATCAGTTAAAATCCTTTAACAAGGTTGACCTAACAGTCATTTGTATAAATCCTCTAACAAGGTGACATTTAGGTGGAATGTTCTAAGTCCTCTAAAAAGGCCACTCCTGATAGGGTGATTAAATCCTTTAACCAGGTCGCACCTAATAGTGTGTTATTGTAACCTTTAACAGGGTTGGCTCCTCACAGAGCTCACTTTAGAAGAGTGAAAACTTGGTAGCATGCTACTGGTGGTTTTTCCCATATTGAGTTTCCATGTTAAATACTTGTGTCAACTTGTGTGAATGCTTATGGTTTGTTTTACTGTTATGTTTCTACAAGCTAATTTCAATAGATAGTAAACTGCATGATTAAAGTTGTTGACTTATACTACTGTTGCTGAGTGGATCTGAAATACAGAAAGTTATTATTTTCTACATCTAGACCTGAGGATAACTGATTCACCCCTCCCCTCTCAGTTATTCTAAACTCATTCTAACACTAAGCACACAAGCTCTGATAGAAATTGTTAGTAATAAATGAGAGGGGGGGTGAATCAGTGGCCTCAAATTTTTATCCTTAATCTAACCACCAATCAAATAAACCTCAGATTATTAAGTCCCTACAAGATGCATTCCATGAAATACTTATAATGATTAACTGTCTGTCAGTTTTCCTTGTCTGTCCTTATTCTCCTTGATTATCGATAAGCAGTATAACTATTTACCAAAATATAGTAAATATGCAGAGTATACCGACAAATCAATAAATGCATATGTGAAATGTAAAATAGTAAAGTAATAAACCATACACACATAACACATGGATTTTAGTGTGGAAACCCTATTAAGGGAAAAAACCATTGGGACCGGTACCCCAAATTTTCACTCTTCTGAAGTGAGCCCTGTTAAGAGCCAACCCTATTAAAGGTTACAAACACACTGTTAGATGTGACCTTGTTAGAGGATTTTACACATATAGGTTGTCACTTAGTATCGGGCATCTAATGCTTCCATCCTTGAATCAGCCTCTCTCTTAGACCGTCAATAGGCATCGGGCATAGCCAATGCTACTTTCATGAATCAACCTTTTTGGCACTCCTTGGGATGTACCTCAATATATAGAAGACTATTAAGTCCTACTCTATTAAGAGAGTTGATGCTTCAATGGTTAAACTCAAACAAAATGACCTGTTTCTAATGCAACTTGAATTGCAGATTTTTAGATCTATTTAAGTACATTACCTCTCTGATCAATATATCAATTCAATTCTTTTGTGCTCCATACTTTCTGCTCTGTGATGTTGTGTTCATTGTTCATCTGTGTCTGTAGAATTCCTTTGCTCTTCTTCAGCTTGATTGATCAGTACTGCATGAATTTGTTCTCCATCAGTTTCTTCTTACCATCCTCTTTCTATTCACTCCCCTTAATCCCCTTTCTGTGAATGTGATTATTATTTTTGAAAATGAATTAAGCTTGTCTCTTATATAGACATAATATTCATTTATTCTTGATTCTTGGCGTGAAAAACAATCCAACCAATCTTATTTAAAGCATAACTTTTAATTTATCTCATAGTTATCTTTATGCCAAGTGTACAAATCTTCTTTAAATCAATCACTTAACTTTGGTCGAATAAAATAAGGAAAACAACCAGTTAATTCTATCTTTAGCTCTTGCCAGCTAGATATTTTGTCATTTTTTGAACTCTCTGTTCCGTCGGTCAACTCTTCAGTTAGTCGTCGGTTACAACTACCAGTTTTGTCAGTGTAACTCTAGTTAGCTTCGGGATCTCCGTCCGTCAGGCAACTCTACTTTTCAGCTCGTCGGGCAACCTGTGGTTTTGCTTCATCAGGAAACAATATCTTCTATTCATCGGGTATCACTGTGAATTTTCTTCTTTGCCTTTATCAATGGTGTGCACTCCGTCGATGTTATCTGTCACTTAGTGAATACTTGACTTTTATGCATTTTTGAAAGCATAACCTTTGTTCCATTGATTCTCTAAAGCCTTTGGAATTTTATACATGACCGTACAGTTGATATCAAGTTGACATTAATGATAATACAAACCATTAATTGATATAATGCCTTGCATTATATTCTTCAACTTAACATTGTCCAACATTTAATCAGTTACATGTCATCACATCACAGACAGAGAAAAGAGTAGAGATCCCTATGAAGAAGAAAAGGTCATCTCAACTTAAAAGAAAGAGGACTGAAAAAGAAAAGGAGAAAGTAGAGGAAAATAAAGTGGAAGAGAAGAAAACAAAGGAAAGATAACTATGGAAACCAGATCTGAAGATGTTGGCGAAAAGAATCATTGAACAAGGAAAGCTCAATCAATTTCCTAGATATAATGAGAGGTATGATGAGAAAGATGGGATTCTTATTAAATATTTTGTGATAGATCATATGTTTGCATTGAAGAAAAATCTACTTGAGATAGAAGGTAGTATTCCTAAGGAGTTATATGAGAAACTAGAAATTAGGAAATAATTAGCACTAACCGAGGATGAGAAAATACGAAGTAAAGTTAGAGATTATATGCTACCTATTGTATCATATGATGAACATTAGAGGATATTAAAAGCACTAAAACTTTTTTTGAGAATAAAAGAAAGACTAATAAAGATAATGGGAAGGAAATATGATGAGGTCATAGAGGACACACATAAAGCTATTGATAAAGGTATGTTGGAGATTGAACTTGAAAAGTCGTCACCTCCTATGAAAAAGGCTACTAAGCCTAAAAATATTCTAAGAGGTTAGTAATCCAAGGTTACAAAAGTAAATCTTGATACATATAAGGATTTTGAAGATAACAGTCAATTTTCCAATACAATAAAGCAACCAGACTTCTTTGTTGTTGGTGTGCCTTTTTTTTGGACACCTCGCAGGATGCAAGTGACCATTTTTCAAGGGAATGAGGATACTGTTACTAGTAATGATGGAAGTAATGAACTAAATGAGACAGAGAAGAAAGATGACACTAAGACATAACAAAAAGAGAGGTTAGTTGAGGCAACAAATGAATCAAAGATTAAAATTGAAGTTAAGAAGGAAACACAAGTGTATGTTTCTTCAGCTTTATTTTACGCAAGCGGAGATAAAACTCTAAGCACTGATGTAGAAATCATGGATGAAGATTAATTAATAAAGCTATCTTACATAGCCTTTGCCAAAGAAAAAGAGAGATCTGAGCAGAAAATAGAGAAATGGTCAAGGGTACTAGAAAGGGCAATTGGTACTATCAAAAAACTCCTACCCTTAGCTTTCACTTTCCAATAAAGGATACAAAAGAGAACCTGAAAAAATCATTAGATGAATTTTATAGTCACTTTGAGTCTCTGGAGAAGATTACTGAAGTTACAGCTGAACAAACATACTTGGCAAAGAAAATTTATAAAGTATGCAATTCAATCACATGGGACTTAGGCATACTAGGTAACACTATTGCTGAAGTGAAGACCTGTATTGCACATAGAAGAAAGCTATATATTTACTATATAAATCCCATCAAACACCTTCAAAATATTTAAGATATCATTGCCAATGATCGAAAGACTCTGGATAAGTTGATACACAGTTGTGAGTACTCCTCTCACACTGTCGTAGAGTTGGATAAAGAAGTGTCCAGACTGTTGGAAAACATTAGTGTACTAGAAACAAAGAAAGGGGGAGTGATAGGAAGATTTGGTGTGTTGAAGATTTTAATCACTCGTAAACTATCAATTCTTTAAAAACAGCTTTCGGACATGGAGACAACAGCGAAGTCACTCATTGATAATATGCCTACAGAACTAAAGGGAGCTGAGACTTCATCATTTGCACTGAATGGAATGATCCATGTGGGTCAGATTTTGGTAAATACATGGACTACAGAGACAAAGATATTGGAAACCTCTTTCCAAGATGTACTTCACATGGTCTGAATTTTGGTAAGCAGTTCTAAAATTTTTATATGGGTATAGATACTATTTATAGTACACATTTTACATTAATGTCAAAGGAGTAATAAGTATGGAAAATATGTACTTAGTCCATAGTTGGTAGTGAACACTTAATCATTTTTTACTAAGTGTTTCCATCAATGCAGAAGGGGGAGATTGTTGGAAAGTGGCCCTTTTAGGATTTCATAGAGGTTTTCATCTATGGAAACACTACTCATATGCATGGTCTCTTAGAGTACAAAATAGTTTTGGATATTGAGTCTTGTAAAAATGACTAAGTCCATAATGTAGTTTATAGGGTACAGTGGCACCTTTTTGGTCAGCAAGCACAGTATATGGAGAACTAATTCATGAAAGCTTAGAGGGGGACATTTTGGGATATAGTAGACCTTCATTTAAGGTTTCTTGTGTTTTGGATTTCATCTCTGAGAGTTACAACATGTTGAAGTCATGCGGAGACAATTTAGCAGTGTAACAGAGAAGTGAATGGTCACGGTGATCAAGGGAGTATAACATGGAATCCAGAAATGCTAAGTTGGATTTGGATTGGGTAATACCCTAATTTTGTTCATTTATAATTACCGACTATGGATTCGATATTTGGTTAAGAGTTGGACACGTTTATTGGTGTTCTTGTGAGCTAACTGGAAGAATTTTTTTGGGATCGAGTATATAAGTAGAGTTGTTTTATGATGCAAAGAATATAATGAGATATGTGTGGAATGAATTGATGAATTTTAATGTCAAGATCAAATAGAAGTTGATGTGAGCTACAATTAAGACTACTTAAGCATAGAAGATGTGTGTATTGGTCATTTTTGTTAAATCATTGTATCAGAATAGATTTTCTTTGTAAGAGTAGTGTACTCATTATATACCTCTAATAGGGTTATCTATCCTTTAATAAGGATATGTACTAAATGTAATATTCAAATCCTAATAGAGATAGGTCTCCTAATAGGGACACTATACTCTTAGTGCATTATTTTTGTGTATCATCCCCACCGGGGTTTTCCCTTTGCCAGGATTTCCTCATGAACAAATCATGGTGTTGTGAGTCATCTAATTTATGTTTATGTTCTTTTCATTTTAGCTATTGTATGGTTAAGAAAGAAGTTATTAAGTTTGAATCTAAAGTGTTGTAATACTGATTCACCCCCTCTTAGTATTACCTAATCCTAACAATCTTATATGGTTTGTCTAGCCCCATCAACTGATCATGCACTCATCTCAGATTGTATCAAACCCGATCTGGCTAAAAGAGATTCAAAAAAACCATGAATTGAGAGAATTTCATTTTTTTCTAGAACTTTTTATTTATCCTTAAGTACCGATTCCAATGATAGTTCCTTTTATTTCTAAGCAATTGCATTATGACCCATTTCTTCCATATTGCAATGAATATAATCTCTAAGATCTTCTACATGCAATACACCATAGGGAACTGATGAAAATGCACCATCTCGGTCATCTTCCATTGATTTGTAAGGATATTTCTTGAAAATGGGTCTTGGACACTCGATAATATCAATAACAAGAGGCATATCCATGATTCTAGCTCAAAATAACAAACTACATGAAGAAAAAAACCTTTCTTGATGAAATAGGGTTAAGTTGTGAAATTGTCATGAATGACTTCTAAATCCTTTGAGATCACCTTCAAATGTTCTACTATCACTTGTCCAACTCCCAAGGTGTGAAATAAAGAGATAAAATTTCCTTTTGTAATTCTGCATACCCAAAAAGTGAATAACAATTAATGTGTTGTATCCTACCTTTGAATTGCCTTGAAAAGAGGATAGAAAATTCCTTATCAAGCCTTCGAAATATCAGTGAAAACTCATGTGAATAATATAACATGTCCTTAATTCATTTCTTCATCAAAATATATTGATCGCATTCACTGCATCACTTGATTTAGGGGTTAGGTAGAATATTTTTCATGAAAACTCCCCCTTAGGTCATCGACCTATTCAATTTGCTGATGAAATTTCCACACCAGATTCTGGTGCAATCCCTATATTTGTATGCATCTGTTCTTTTCTCACCCAAGTCTTACTCATCTTCTTCCTAACTTCATCCACATCAACAATTTTCTTCCCCTTATCATTCTACAAATTTTTTCTTTCTACCAAAGCTCTTGTATTATTGTATTTGCAAGTCCTAGGAATGTGACCCAAATTTTTGCAATAAAAACATATCACATTTCCATACCTTGTGTTTTCAAGTTTTTTCCTTAATTGGAACTGCTTTGCCATGTGTCCGAAATTGTTGCCTTTGTAGCAGGTTATGTTTCTTTGGTTCACATGATTATTCACCTTTAATCTACATTCATTTGATTTGTGTCCATAATTGTAGAAAGTATAAAAATATCCCAAAAAGAATGTACCATTAGTTTTTCTCCTGCGTTGGTTCACATTATGACCAAATTTTTTGCATGAAAAGCATCTCCCATTGAATTTTTGTCCATTAGGTTGTTTCATAGGTTTCCTTTTAGGTTATTCCATTTGTTTCTCTAATAAGGATTTATTTTGTCCAAATTTGGAGCTCTCTCCCTTCTAAAATCCAAGTCCTTGTGTGTCTCCTTTTGGTCTTAGGTTTTCCAGTTGTTCATCAAGCTTCACTAAACTAGATTTGAATTTGTCTTTGATTTCATTAGCAGTAACAAGTTCACTCCCAGGTATATCATTAAATCTTTCAAGTTCCTGCTCATTGTGTTTGGATTCCTCAAGATCAATATGCAATTGTTTAATCTCACAATTTATTTTAGGAAATTCCTCAGTTTTTTCCATCAAAGATTGCTCAATATTTTTCTTTGTTTCAATCTCCTTAGTCATCTTCATTACCAAAACTTCCATTTCATGCTTTAGATCATCTATGTCTTTTGTGATCTATTCACATTCATCTTATTTCTCTTTTAAGGCTTTTGAATCATCAATTCTTCCTCTCTTCTTCAATTCTTCAACAAGATATTTCCTTTTATCCCTATGTTTGTTCAATTGTTCCTTCAAATTCTCATTGAATTTTTCAATACCCCTTGTAAAATCTAAATTTGGACAGGTTTTGAATGCCCTAGATCTCCTAAATAAGATTTGTATAATGAAGGGAAATCCTATGTCCAAATTCAGGATATTACATTTAATTATATTGATCAAAAGGATGGAAAAGAGCATGTAAAGAATGAAGTGATAAGATGCCTACCTCATGACATAGAAAATCTAGAAAAACTCATTTTCTGAGTTCTGTAGACTGTTTTTGGGGATGCTGACAGTTGATACCAAACCGGAACACAGAGACAGACAAAAACTAGAAATATTTTTCCATTCTGATGTGGTCTTATGAAAAAGGTTGACCCTGTACCACTTTTTCCAACTTGATCTACTCAACTCCAAAAGTGTCCCTGTTCACACAGTCCAAAAGAAATCCGAAAAGGGTATCCAGATCTGGCCTCAAATCTACAGTCCCGAACCTGTACCTACAAGAAAAATTCTTATTTTTTGTTGGGGAGGGGTTTTCCTTGGTCAAACCCCAGTTTTGGAATTAACCTTTGAAATCAATAAAGTATGGAAAGATTACAAGTAGTAGAATTGAATCTAATAGTGAAGCTATGATATTCAATAGATATGTAATTAAAATTCAAATGTATGCAAGTATGTAAGTATGAAAGTATGAACTCAATATGAAACATAAACCTCCATGATTATGTGCTAGAAATCCACCTTGGAAGGATGATGAAAGAGTCTTGAGGATGCACAAAGGATCTTGAAGGAAGATCACACCACCATGATGGCTAGATCTAGGATTTGAATGATGAATCTTGAATGTTTGCACCTAATCCCTTCAAAGGCTTGAAAGCTTGAATCCTTGATCTTCAATGGAGAACTTTAATGCTTGAGAAGAAGAATTGAACACCTTGAGAGCTTGAGAACAATGGATTCTTGAACAAAGTCTTGATTAGAGCCTTTTGCACTTGGAAGATTTAGTTTGCTTGATGATGGTTAGAGAAAATGAGAGAAGGCTCCCTTTTATATGAAATTAGGGCACAATCTTCTAAGGAGGCCTACATAGGATAATTAAATAATCATTTAAGCCTTTACCCCTAGGAGAGGACCTATATTAAATATAATTTATGAATCCACTCTTGGGAGCCCGAAACAGCCGACCCGGAAGCGGGAAGAAACTTTTTGCAAAGACCGATAACTCGGGAACTACAGGGTTCTGGGTTTTGGACCTTGGGATAGGGTTGAGGTCAGCCCTGTCCTAGGATAGGGCTGAGGTCGACCCTGTCCTAGGGTACGGCCGAGTTCGACCCTATCCTAGGAGGTCGACCATGTCCCTGTATCCCAGAAATAGAGTCCTACAACCCAGAATGCAAAAATCAGTCCCGAAAGTGGTATAAGGAGGAGCAGATCAGGGGGGATGATGCAGAAATAGGGGGATGATGTAATAGAGGTAAAATAGATCCCCTAAGGAGGGATAAACTCTCTTAACATGGAAATGATTCCATTTTAAGATGATACATTAAGCCCCCACTTTAGCGGGAGTACGAAAATCGAACGTGCTCACGGTAAAGTAAGAAGAAAGAGATCCTGGTGGATTGCAATCAAGATAGAATATCAATAAGCCAGGAACACAAGCCCCCAAACTAAGGATTCTAGCTCATCATACATACATAAAGATATGGAAAGTAAATAACATTCAATCATAGAAAACATATATGACGACATAAGTAAGACAAGAACAACACTATTGATAAAATAGCTTCACAATCTAATCCTACTAGCATGAAAGCAAAAGAGAGAAAATAAAAAGTGATTACCTTGCCTAGTAAGATGCCCACCTTACTATGAATCACCAAGGAGGGAGATCCCCCAACAGGTTCACCCATAAACTATGCTTGGAATTATAAGTGCGTCTTCTGACGGCTTTTTGAAAATACCCATAGATCCACATTCTTGTGTCACTATGGAGTATAAAATGCATGTCCATTTAGGATTTAGCAACTTATGTGCGTTACCTTTCAAGGATTTAGCATATTGTAAAAGGGTGTGTATCTCTTCAAGATTTAGCAACTTATGTGCATTACCCTACGAGAATTTAGCAAACATAAAAGTAAAAATGCGTGTCTCTTCAGGATTTAGCAACTTGTGTGTGTTACCTTCCAAGGATTTAGGCAAACATAAAAGTAAAAATGCGTCTCTTTAGGATTTAGCAACTTGTGTGCGTTACCTTCCAAGGATTTAGCATGCTATGAAATGTAAACTATAGTACAAGGGAGACCCTATATATGCCCCCCTCCTTATCATGGCTACCCACTAGGTAGGATAAGGAAGAGGAAGAGGATACCTACTTCACATGGTAAGGAGATATCTAGCTTTACAATAATGTATACCATATTCTTAGCGAAGAGTTTTGACCCTTACATCTAAGAACATAGATAATCATGAAATGGATATGTCACTTATGGAAAATAGGATCCTCAAAGAGGAAGAGATCTCATCAACAAGAGCCCTACCATAGAGGAGTGCTTAGGATAAGATGTCGTCTTCAAAAGACAAGAGGGACCCAAGATTCAATCATCAAGCCCCTGGCAAGGAAGAGAATGAGGAATCTTGGTATGAAGGATAAAAACTCTAACCAACAAGCTAGGGAAAGAGTTTATAAAGAACATAATTTTTCCAAATAAAGAAGAGGTAATGACCTATGACAATCACCTCTCCAAATAGGGGGGGGTGTCAATGGTCATAACATAGATCTTTATAAGGAAAATAATGTTTGCATTATAAACAAAAGCCACTAAGCTAAGGAAAGTAGATCCTTAGATAGAGGTAGAAGGAGAAGATACCTTCCCCCCCGGAGATGATGGCAAGGGATATATTAAATTATATCAAAAAAGTTATAAAAATAAGAGATATCCCTACAAAACATATGTCCTAGAAAGAATATCATGAGTGAAGGATATTATAAGGATAGAATGCAGAGAGAATAACCAATTATACTCAAAAAAACATACATGCTAAGAGAATAATTGATTCTATAAGATTGAAAGAGAATACCTCTTTCCCCCTAGTTTTAAGAGACAAGAGAGAAAACATAATCTAATTTGGAGAAGAAGGAGGGGAATGCCCTATGTCAAAATTATGAAGAAATTGCAAGACTGCTTGGGAATAAGATATAATTCCAAGAGAAGCTCTTTCTCGAACATATAATTTGAAATGCACACAATCAGCAAGTAAATGTTTATTACTATTTTGGAAAGGGCATTTGTACTTATGTAAAGCATTTTTTGGAATAGGTTTAAAGATTTCTTTCTTTGAATTCATTAATTGGACATACACTTTCTTAGCTACATCTTGAGGAGTATCGGGATGATCTAAGGTAGGTGTTGGGAGAAGAATATCAAGAGGAGGATGATAGTTCATATCAGCCACATGAAATTGAGAACATGAATATCCTATACCATGCATATCATGTTTAGGAGATACATTGATCATGTTTTTAATGCCATGTTCATTAACACCAAGCCCTAAACCCTTCTAACCTTTTTTATCTACCATAGTGTACCCAATAGTATACCTATCTGGCATAGTATCTATGGGAGATGATTGATTATGATGCTTGTGAGAGAATTTTGTGTAAGGTGGAACAATGATTTTAGGAGAATGTTCTTTGGATTTTCCTTTATTATCATCATTGATAGGATAAGAAGGGGAAGGTAAATCTAGAAAATCTTGCACATCCTCATCTTGTACCATAGTTTGAGCCTTAAAAAAAGTATGAGAAGAGCTAGGGATGAAAGATGGGAGAATAGGAGTATGGTTATTAGAGATGATTGGATTAGGAATGTTAAGATTAGGATTAGGAAGATTAGGTAATGGGGTATCATCTACCAAACTCTTCACATAATCTAAAAGAACAATAAGTCCACTACACAAATCCTTATTTAAAGTTTTTAAAGTAGGGAGACTAGTATTGGTCAATCTTAGAATAGAATAAGCAAGTGAAACATGAAGATTAACAAACATGAGAAAGTGAATGACACTCTCATAGACATCATAAGTGCTATAAAGAGATTCTTAAAGAAGCATAATGAGAAAAATAGCCATACACCAAAAGAACTTTATAACGAATGAAATGCAAGAAGTGTTTTTGTATTTAGAAATACAAATTTGTGATGTAAGATGTAAATCTAACACCAAATAGAAGGAGTTGTCTATCGCGGGTTCACCAAAATGTAAAATCTAAATTTGGACGGGTTTTGAATGCCCTAGATCTCCTAAATAAGATTTGTATAATAAAGGGAAATCCTATGTCCAAATTCAGGATATTGCATTTAATTATATTGATCAAAAGGATGGAAAAGAGCATGTAAAGAATGATATGATAAGATGCCTACCTCATGACATAGCAGATCTAGAAAAACTCATTTTCTGAGTTTTGTAGATTGTTTCTAGAGATGCTGATAGTTGATACCAAACCGAAACACAAAGATGGACAAAACCTAGAAATATTTTTTCATTCTGATGTCGTCTTATGAAAAAGGTCGACCATGTACCACTTTTTCCAACTCAATCTGCTCAACTTTGAAAGTGTCCCTGTTCGCACAGTCTGAAAGAAATCTGAAAAGGGTATCCAGATCTAGCCTCGGATCTACAGTCCCAAACCTGTACCTGCAAGAAAAATGTTTGTTTGTTGTTGGGGAGGGGTTTGCCTTGGTCAAACCCTAGTTTTGGAATTAACCTTTGAAATCAATAAAGTATGGAAAGCTTACAAGTAGTAGAATTGAATCTAATAGTGAAGCTATGATATTCAATAGATATGTAATTGAAATTCGAATGTATGCAAGTATGTAAGTATGAAAGTATGAACTCAATATGAAACATAAACCTCCATGAT